>JACEGR010003119.1:0-111951 GCA_014170235.1 Listronotus bonariensis | reverse complement strand
TTAAGATTAAATTTTAATAAAGAATAAATAATAGTTTAAAAAACTAAAAACACGCTTTTATATGCAACCGAACTAAAAATTAGAAAATAATTTTTCATTACAAAGAGTTTGTCACTTCAGAGTAAAAAGCGTGGGGTGCATTTTACTATTTTTTCATAACTTTTCCCTCATAGATATTTGCAAATAGAATAATTATAACATTTAATATATTAAGCACCCCACGCTTTTATTATAAAATAGACCACATGGAGAAGTCGATTACTTCCTCACTCAGGCCTTGTCCGGACATGGTTGCTTTAAGAAATACTTGTTCACTAGAAGAAGATCAAATACACCAAATTGTCCATACTGTCAGCAAGAAGACGACGCAGAACATACACTCTTTATATGTCCACATTGGGAGGACACTCGTATGATGCACCAGCAAACAACAGGACACATATTTACGGAAGAAAGTATAATGAGAGGGCTTATGGGATCGGAAGACTCATGGAACAACACCTATAACACAATTAAAACTATTTTACAAACCAAAGAGAGAGAGGAACAGGGCATGACATAGAAAATTGACAGAGATGCACATGCACTGAAGCAATGCGAGAGCGGATTCCGGTGTATGTAGCACGAAGTAGCGTAGTGGCGACAGAGGAAGGGGTTTTAGCTGGCGGCAATTTTGGCGGAAACCGCACTCCCCAAGCGCTAGAACAACTCAGAACATCAAAGCTTGGGGATGTCTGACAAACAGATTTCCCAACCTCAAAAAAAAAAAAAAAAAAAAAAAAAAAAGATAGATAGATAGATAGATAGATAGATACATACAACATAGAAAATTGACAGAGATGCACATGCACTGAAGCAATGCGAGAGCGGATTCCGGTGTATGTAGCACGAAGTAGCGTAGTGGCGACAGAGGAAGGGGTTTTAGCTGGCGGCAATTTTGCCGGAAACCGCACTCCCCAAGCGCTAGAACATCTCAGAACATCAAAGCTTGGGGATGTCTGACAAACAGATTTCCCAACCTCTAAAAAAAAAAAAAAAAAAAAAAAAAAGATACATAGATACAACCCAAGCTAATAAAAGCGTGTTAAAAACATAAGAAAAATCAATTGACAATAGTGTTTTCTGTTTACAGGGTAAAATAGCACTTTTGAATTGGAACACCCTGTATATTTTAATTACACTTAAAAGATTTATTAAAGATCGTTACAAAAAAGTTCATATAAGGTATATACAATTTTTAACAGTTTCGAAAATATGGCCATCTTCAGGAGTCTTATAGTAAACTAGCATTTTTAAATTAAACACCTTGTCTATTCTATAACCATTTAAAGAATATTTCAAAGAACTTTTAGAAAATACCACATTTGGTATGTCTCTCTTATAGTTTGGGAAATATGTCCATCCAAATCCAAAAATATTAGATATAATATCTACTTTATCTACCGCACTAGCTTAGCGTTTATAGCTTATTCAAAGATATGGACATTCAAAGGTGGTATGTTCTTAAAGCTTTTTGATACAGGGTGTAATTTATTTGATGCCTAAAAATACAGGGTATGATTCCTTAGCATATTTTAGGAAGAAAAGTTCATATAAACAAATATCCTAAACCTCATAACTTTTAAGCTAGAGGGTGTTAAAATTTTAAGTTTAAGTTTTCGTATCATAACTTTAAAACTGTTGTAGATTTTGTCAAGAAATTTGGCACAAACCTACTAAGCATCACCAGGATCTTTTTAATATAGAGCATGTTTAAATATTTACCAGAGGCGTCCATACGGTATAAATACTGAACATTATTGAACAAAAAATATATGTATGGTATGCCAATTTTTAAAAATAAAAATCATTTTTTAAATCCTCATTTATTTTGCAACAAATTTGACCTCCTGACTTTTTATGCAACGTTTTTGCATAAAAACTAAAAATTGCATCATAAACCAATTACACGACAAAGAAACTTGAAGAAGTCAAATTTGTTGTTAAATAAATGAGAATTTTAAAAATATTTTTGTTTTTCAAAAAGCAATGGCGTATTATATTTTTTTCAATTTTTCCAGTAAACATCCCGTACGGACGCCACTGGTCCAAATTGTTAAAAACTTCTACATCAAAGAATGCCTATTGGTGCCTAGTAGGTTTATGTTAAATTTTATGAAAATATCTTAAAAAGTCTTAAAGTTATGATAAGAAAACTATATTTTTCTTAACACTTTGAAACCCTGTAGCAAAGAAGATGCTAGCTAACCTGTACTGTAGCTTAAAAGCTAAGACGTTTAGGACATATGTTTAGGTATATAAACTTTTTCTCCCAAAATAAGCTAAGGAATCATACCCTGTATTTTTTGCTATTAATTAAATTACACCCCGTATAATAAATACCTTCTTAATGGTGATAAATACAGGATGTTCCACTGAAAAAATGATAGTTTACTATCAAACTACTACAGTGCTTGTCAGTCAGGACCCTCTCTCCTAACTTTTGAATTGTTTGGTAATTTTTATGAAAATTTAAAAACTTTAGTAAGACAACATAGACCAAATTTAAGACAAGAAATGACAGATATAAATGCTAAACTGACAGCTGAGAGCCATTTTGAAAAGAAAAATTTAATGGAAAGGGGGTCTTGTGGCACATCATTTGAAAGCTCCTGACGAGTTCTCTATAACCCCAGAATATAAAGTAAATGCCTTTACCGCCCAAAAAATGACGGTACTTTAAAAATTACCTGAATACCTGATTCGGAAGGCCATATCTCCAAAACTAATAAAATTAAATATACCAAATGTGGTTTTTTCTTAGTTTTTTCTTTATAAAATTTAATTATTACTAATGGAAGGATATAAACTACTTTTTGACGTAAAAATGATAGTTGCAACAATCAAGATGGCGGATGGGCGCCACCTACGGAAAAAAATTAAATGGAAAGGGGGTCATGTGGGGCATCATTTTAAAGCTCCTGACGAGTACTTTATAATCTTAGAATATAAAGTGAATACTTTCACCTACTACAAAATGGCGGCACTTTAAAAATTACCTAAATACTTGATTTAGATGGCCATATTTCCGAAACTAATAGAGTTAGATGTACCTGATGTGGTATTTTCTTAAAGCTTTTTCAAATTTCTCTTTAATGGTGATATATACCATTAAAGAGAAATTTGAAAGTACATCTAACTTTATTAGTTTCGGAAATATGGCCAAGTTCTCTTCAGAAGCTTTAAAATGATGTGCTACAAGACCACCTTTTCCATTTACTTTTTTTTCCTATAATGGTGCCCATCCGCCATCTTGATTGTCGCGACAATCATTTTTACATCAAAAAGTACTGTATATCCTCCCATTAGTTACATCCAAATTTTATAAAGAATAAAATAAGGGTACAAAATTAAGCAGGGGGGCTATTTACGATCCCACTGTATATTCTTTTTATTTTAGAGCACCAGCACTACAAACACGACATCATATCCAAGAGACCGATGTAACTTAAGACCACTGGAAGTGGCAATTCAACGATTGGAAGGCCAGTTTGAGGAAAAAGTTAACCTATTAAGACATGACATAAGCGCTAGCTCTAGAAACATAGAGTACCAAAATAAGGGTACTCAAACTGCCATAGCTAACTGCAGAAATGATATTCAGAGGATTCTGGGTACGGAGAAGGGTATAGATGCTATTTTTTTTATTTTTTTAAAATACCGCCATCGTTTCTTACATACTTTTAGAGAGAACTAGGAGATATAGTTCCGTTCAACCTGTACAAAACGAAGCGAGTTTAGACGACAAACTTGAAGATCTATCCAGAAAACTTCAGCTTACAATAGCAACTTTACGGCTAGTAGACTCCGACTTAACCACAATTAAGAAAAACATTTCTGACTTTGCCGGTATAACCCAGTAAGTAAATCATAGCCTACCAGGCATCGAACGCACTAAGGGCCCCCACAGACGTGCAGGTGTACCCACGGTCTGCCCACGGTAGACCTGTACAGTTTTTTATTCAGGTAGACCTGAGACCTGAGCGTGTGTGGGGCAATTAGGTATAACTGTACAGTTTTACCTGCACAGTTTTTTTCTCCGGTCGGCCGAAACACTACTCGGGTAGACCTGAGACCTGAGCGTGTGTGGGGCAATCAGGTTTAACTGCACAGTTTTTTTCCTTCGGTCGGCCGTAAACAGATTTCTTTTTAATGAATAATAAAGTTTAACAGGTAAAGGATATAATAATTAAAAATTATATAATTTAAATAAATGTTTAGGTTAAATGACAAATACGGTATTGCTGTGCCACAATATACGTAAATAGTTTCGTTTTATTTTATTGTTTTTTTATGTTTTTTTTTAAGAATAAAATATTTCTTATTGAGGCCTTTAAATAATTTCCCTCTTTGATAAAATGTATTATACAGGGTATACTATTTTCGATGTTTAGTACAGTGATAGCTTAGTTGGCTAAAAAGTTATGGTAAAAAAATAAATAAAAAAAAACAACTTTTACCTTTTTAAGTATAGGTCCGAGTTGGGAGTATAATCTCAACTTTCAATTTTATTATCTTACAAAACAACCTTTAATTTTTTAACAAGTTCTTGATAAGCAGCTTCCCGTTTATTTCGGTCATGGTAATCCTTGTTTTTGATTTGCCATAGACATGGATAAGATTTATACATTTCAATAAATTCTTCAATGATTTTTTTTGGTTCAAACCAGACATTCTTTTAACTTGCGTTGACTGTGTGCTGTGAAAAATGACAACCACCCCACACAGAGACTAAACAACAACTAAAGGTTGTCGTTTATGGCAATAACATGAAATTTCGTTGAAATCAACTAATAAAAATCATAAAAGTTATCAAGTCCACGTAGAGTCCAAATGTGATTCACCCTCCTGTCGGTGCCTTTTGCGCTGCTAGTAGGACAAAGCGGCGCGGTATAATAAAGGGGCTACACTGGTTTTGATAACGGCCCATTGTAAAAAGTCCAGGTACTACTATAATAATAAATATATAAAACGTTTACATGTCACGTAGCTCCACTTCTATGGGTAATTTTTGCCGTCGGTGGTAAACGGGGCGCAAAGCCTTCACTAAAGTTTTATTGAACAGGTAAATGGGGCGCAGGGATCTTGGGGTCAATAAAATCGTATAGGTAAACGGGGCGCAAATGTTTTCTTTAAAGTAAAGGTATCGAAATAAAATGTTGGTCTATTTTTAAAAATTTTATTAATTACGAAACATTTATTGCATCAAAAAATATTTACATTCTTTTGTTTACTGTCTTTTGAAAATGTAAAATTTTTGTAGGCTATTAAATCTTTTCCACTCATACTTTCAATTACTGATACCGACATTTTCTCACTATTAAAATCTTGAGTGGAAATCTTTTCGCACATCAATTCACTATTACAATGAGAACTGAACTGACTAAGTGGTATACAAATTATTAGTGTCAATTATAGAAATTCTTACCTGCCCTGACCCACACCCCTCTCGGGAAAGGCTAGCGCCCCATTTACCTATGATATAAACGTAACCTTACAGGCGTGCAGGTAAAAGAGATATTTTCGCGCCCCGTTTACCTCCGTCCATTTTTGCCAATGCGTGGTAAGAAGACAGTCTAAAGAATTAAGGTGACACATTGTGCATATTAATTATGTTTACGTTTTGTTTTTATAAACTATTTTTTAGGAAAACATTTAGGTTTAAAATAGTGGTCCCCCTCCCGCTTAACATATCAGAAATAAAGGTGTTTTGATATTGATTAAAGAGTTACTGAATTAAGTTGTCCATTACTTTCTGATAGTACATTTCAAATTAAAAAGAAACAAATAGCTATATTTTCTAGCACTGTATTTATTGACATTTTGACTTCAGTCCTGAAGCTTTGCTAAATTTTCGGTTTGAAAATGTAGCAAGCAGTCGAAATATCAATAAATGCATTAATGAGAAAACAAAGTTATTTGTCTCATTTTAATTTGACTAAAGAAATTATAGTAACCATAGTCATACACACAAGCTTTTATTTAATGGGACACCTTGTATATTATTTATTTAATTTTAGTATTTTTTATGACATTTAAATTATATTTATAATCATTAAGTTATTAAATGGAGTTTACCTATAGTTTATTCTTTTAAAAAATTAATAAAAAACAACCCAAAAAATGTTTTGCATTTATTAAAAAATTCTGTTGCCATAATCAATTACTATGTATTTTTTCAATTACAAATAAACCAGTTCACCCTCGAGTTTACAAAGCATGCCGGCTTCGGTCGCCTTTTAAAATAAACAGGTTAAAAAAACTTTACGACTTCTACGGTCGACCTGCGTGTCTGTGGCCGGTACAAATAGGATATTTTTGATTTTACTCCGGTCGCCTGAACAGGTTAAAAAAACTGCACAGTTTTGCCCACACACGCTCAGGTCTACCTGAATAAAAAACTGTGCAGGTCTACCGTGGGCAGACCGTGGGTATACCCACGGTAGACCGTGGGTACACCTGCACGTCTGTGGGGGCCCTAGGAGAACACCGCTACGTCATCGTCTGATATCAGCTTTGTTCGCGGGTCTAGTAATGAACTGATTCTGAACCAGAACCGAACTGGTTTAGAATTGTTTTAAAGCGCATGTCTAGTTATTTATTAGTTCGGAATTTTTATTTACCGCGCACGATTTTCTATACAGCTGAGGATGTATTCTAACCTAGCCTTTTGGTTAGGATTTTTCATGGTTAAATTGGATACTACACAAAAAAAAATAAATTCAAACAAAAAGGTAAATTGTTATACTGTCGAAAGCCACTCGAGGTCTCTCGGCGGAAGACGAGGAATTTCCTGCCTCCCCTCGTTTTTAACATAAGTATGTGTATTTAACCAAAGATAAAATTCAAACAACAAGAAATGGTAAAATCTTGTAATATTGTCTATATTTTTTTAATCTTCACTTATTTTATTGCATACATACATTCATACGGAATACAATTAAAAATCCTTTGTTTATATATGCTCAGAATCACAAAAATAAAAAAAAATATTCAACAGGTATATTAACCCGCATAAAAAGTGGCAGAAACAAATAAACTGTAATACAACGGTTTATTTCTGTAGCACAAAAACAGAAAACAGCTGACCATGTCGACAATGCCCATGAAATTCCGAACCGAACTTTTAGTTCCAACAAAAATCCTGGGACTGCTAAACAGGTTACGAACCAGTAACGAACTGATTTCATTGTAACCTGCGAACACAGAACTGTTACTAAAAATTCAGGATTTTACTAACCGCGAACGCTGCTTTTTCACTGCGCATGCGAATAGTCCCAGAACCGGTTCAGAATCGAACCCGGGAACAAAGCTATCAGTTCGCTATTTGGTCCCCACCTACTTCAACTGGCTGCAAGTCAAGTGGCGTAGTTAATTAAAATATTAGGATTTTTTGGAAGACCCAAACATATCCAAATTGTCGTGCTTTTATAGGCGAAAGTATCTGTTTTTACTAGGTCTATGTAGTAATTCGGCGATACGATAGACTAAACGA
Organism: Listronotus bonariensis; assembly: GCA_014170235.1. Taxonomy (NCBI): domain Eukaryota; kingdom Metazoa; phylum Arthropoda; class Insecta; order Coleoptera; family Curculionidae; genus Listronotus; species Listronotus bonariensis. The sequence goes on along the minus strand of JACEGR010003119.1, from coordinate 104,417 downwards.
AAATAGTAAAATAGTCACGATGTCATCACTTCTGTTTTACTTTCAATTATTCCCTTTTGTTGCTCGCATACTATTTAAACGACACATTTAGACAGCAATAGTTAATTGCCGTCCTTATTTTTATGACGCTTGTGGCTTTTTTACTATTGAAAAGATCTTTACCGTTGTCATGCAAATTATTCTGTCGCTAGGGGTGGGTGGAGCTTGGTTGCCATTAAGGTCATGACGTTGCGGTGTTATTCTTACAGCGTTTGAACTCTACTTTAAACTTATTTAAAACTATTTCAAATAAAGCAAAAGTTTCATGAATAATATAAATATCGAAAATAAAAAAATTACAGGTGTAGTTAACTCAATTTGTAAACACACTGTAGATTTTTTAGAAAGAACTTTTAGTTCGACTTCGACCAATGAAATAGCTATTTAGTGCGGCAAAACTGAAATCAAAATTTTAAAAATATGAATTTTTTTAGACGTGACAAAAAAGTCCAACATGACGAATTAGACGAATTTCGAATGCAAATATCTCAAAAACCAACGATTTTTTACAAAGGTCATGTTTTTCTGAATGCTTACACATAGGTTGTTTCATTAACCCTTTCAGTATTTGATTTTTTAACAATGATGCGGTGAGGATTTTTTAATTACACTGTACAGGGGATTTCATTTAAGAGGAGAAATGGCATATTTTTTTACTTTTCCGGTATATTTTAAAAAATTCAAGATAGCCAATTAACGTATTTTAGCTTAGAGAATTTGAACATCCTAACTAGCATAAAATTGCATTATTGTTGATGGCCACTCTTCAAGCTTTCACGAAATTAATGCTGGAGTGCCACAGGGTTCAGTACTAGCATCAACTTTGTTTCTTCTTCACATCAACGACCTTCTTTCTTCCACAACCAATCCCATTCATAGTTATGCTGACGATAGTACCCTTCACTCCACTTTTCAGGTTCCCAAACCAATCTCTCAACCCGACTTGGAAAGCAAACGCAGGGTGATGCAGATATCTCTTTCACAGGATCTCAATTTGATATTGGATTGGGGCGCCAAAAATCTCGTCCATTTTAATGCATCCAAAACACAATCATGTTCCTTGTCGCGAAAAAAATCATCAAACACTTATCCTTTGCTTATTAGTGGCCAGGTTTTGCAGAGCGGAGACACATTTAACCTTGTGAGCATCACATTTGAGAATAACCTTAACTGGCATAAACACATTGTATCTATAGCCACCGCGGCTTCAAAAAAGCTTGGATTTCTTTTCCGAGCCAAAAGTATTTTTCTCCTTCCAATTTATACACTTTGTATGTGTCCCAAATTCGACCCTCTCTGGAATATTGTTCTCATGTCTGGGGAATGGCATCCCCTACAACCCTCAGCATTCTTGATGCCATTCAAAGAAGGGCTGTTCGTCTTATTAATGATCCTTTACTTACTCAAAGACTTCCTTCTCTTGCCCATCGTCGAGCTGTGAGAGATCTATCGCTCTTCTATAGATACTTTTACGGCTTCTGCTCCGACGAATTGTCCAGTATAGTCCCTCCTCCTGCAGTTCCCAACAGAGAAACTCGTGGTGCCGCGCGTATGCATCCCTATGCAGTTCAATTGAACAGGCCCCGAACTTCCCATTTCGTCTCGTTCTTTTATCCCTAGAGTTTCTAGACTGTGGAACCTGCTGCCAGCGGAGGTCTTTCCTTTCCCCCAAATCTTCAAGTTTTTAAGTCCCGTGTTAACAAACTTCCTCTTACCCTGCTTAAGACACCCACGGTACGTTAGTATTTCGGCTTTCAGCCTTCGTGGATTGTCCAAAGATATAAAAAAGATTTATTAAATAAATGTTACGTTTTTTAAAATGGAACACCCTATTTATTATTCCATTTTTGGATTTTATGGTCAATTCTAGTGGTTTTTAATAAGGGTACTATAAGTCTATCTTCAACTATTTTTGAGTTATTGAAAGCTTAGAAAGTCACATTTTTGGCTTATATTATTTAATTAAATGCATCAATATTAAATAACAGGTAATGCAGCTGATTACCTGATACTTCACAGTTTCTTCAAATAAATTTTTACCTATTAGTAGATTTTATATTAGTTTTTATAATAAATTATTCTTTAGATGAATAACTACAGATAGAAATGGTATATTACAAGTGTCAAGAAAGATTACAGTGAAGCAAAAGGAAGATTATGAAATAAATAATAGTTTAAAAAAACTAAAAAAACACGCTTTTATATGCAACCGAACTAAAAAATTAGAAAATAATTTTTCATTACAAAGAGTTTGTCACTTCAGAGTAAAGAGCGTGTGGTGTATTTTACTATTTTTCATAACTTTTCCCTCATAGATATTTGCAAATAGAATAATTATAACATTTAATATATTAAGCACCCACGCTTTTATTCTGAAGTGACAAACTCTTTGTAATGAAAAATTATTTTCTAATTTTTAGTTCGGTTGCATATAAAAGCGTGTTTTTAGTTTTTAAACTATTATTTAGTTTTCATTTTTAGTTCGATATATCAATTAGTTTTTTAAAAATAAATGCTCCAGTTTATTCACTAAAAAAATCCTTCGCCATTTTGTCAAGAGACACAGAGGATCTGTAAAGGAATTTATTTATCCTGGCGGTCCTAATCAGGATAACGGGATACTGTTTTAAATTATTGCATTGTCATCGGTCCTTGATACGTGTGCAAAGTTTCAAAAGAAATTGAATCGCTGGAAGTTGGTAAAAATTAGGCTCAAAGATTCCGTTACATAGATAGATAGTTACAACCCAAGCTAATAAAAGCGTGTTAAAAATAAAATAAAATATCTGCTGATAGGTGAAAACTTAAATGACTTTGAAAAATCAGGTACCACCTGCGTTACCTGCATTTTATATTGATACTCATTTTATCAAATAATAGCTTTGTTCGCGGGTTCGATTCTGAACCGGTTCTGGGACTATTCGCATGCGCAGTGAAAAAAGCAGCATTCGCGGTTAATAAAATCCTGAATTTTTGTAACAGTTCTGTGTTCGCGGGTTACAATGGAATCAGTTCGTTACCGGTTCGTAACCTGATTAGCAGTCCTGGGATTTTTGTTGGAACTAAAAGTTCAGTTCGGAATTTCATGCGCATTGTCGACATGGTCAGCTGTTTTCTGTTTTTGTGGTACAGAAATAAACCGTTGTATTACAGTTTATTTGTTTTTGCCACTTTTTATGCGGGTTAATATACCTGTTGAATATTTTTGTGATTCTGAGCGTATATAAACAAAGGGTTTTTAATTGTATTCCGTATGAATGTATGTATGCAATAAAAGAAATAAAGATTTAATTAAAGAATATAGACCATATTACAAGATTTTACCATTTCTTGTTGTTTGAATTTTATCTTTAGTTAAATACACATACTTATGTTAAAAACGAGAGAAGGCAGGGAATCCCTCGTCTTCCGCCGAGAGACCTCGAGTGGCTTTCGACAGTATAACAATTTACCTTTTTGTTTGAATTTATTTTTTTTTGTGTAGTATCCAATTTAACCATGAAAATCCTAACCAAAAGGCTAGGTTAGAATACATCCTCAGCTATATAGAAAATCGTTCGCGGTAAATAAAAATTCCGAACTAATAAATAACTAGACATGCGCTTTAAAACAATTCTAAACCAGTTCGGTTCTGGTTCAGAATCAGTTCATTACTAGACCCGCGAACAAAGCTAATATAAGCTGAAAATGTGACTGATTGAGCATCAATAACTAAAAAACGGTTGAATATAGAATGTAGACTTTATAGTACCATTATTAAAACACACTCAGAATTGGCCATACAATAGAATCCAATGTTATAATGAAAAGGGTTTTCGGGGCTTTCTATTTAAAAACGCAAACCCTATGGCCCTAGTCTTTTGTTTGGTAGGTATCAGAGTTGGGTCGAATACTGAAATTTGGTATTCGAATACGAATACGAATACCGTAAAAAAGTATTCGAATACCGAATATTTTCGAATACCTACAAAAAAGTATTCGAATACTCGGTATTCATGAATACCACGATTGGGTATTCATGAATACTGAAGAGCAAAAAAACCTCCTTTCTCTTGAAAAAGCAACTCATTCTTATTTTTCTACGTTTTTCCATAACAAAAATGCAGTGGCGTACCTTGTTCTTGCTTAAAAACTAATCATTTCAAGCATACAAGACGTCTCCCACATTTTCCAAAAATAACTTTTCTATTTTTTAAACTATTGACTTCACTTTTGGAATGGGGATACATGTACATACTATCTACGATTTACCAGATAGTCATGATTTAAACTGACATAATAAAATTTATTATACACATCCCTTTTGTGTAAAATGGAGATAAATACATATTAGTCTAACCTAATACATAGAAAACATAGTTTGCAATGTCACTTTTTATATGTTGTACCAAGTTACTTGTTTTTTTAATAGCAAAACCCCAAAGAAGTTAAAATAATTAATTTAGATATATTTTTGTTTGCAAAAATAAATGTATATCTGTTCAAAATTACTTACCTATTAGGACCATAGAAACAACAGATCAAGATTTAAAAACATATTGAATTACATTTTTTTTAATTTGTAAAACTAACTTCCTAAACTGTTAGTTTGCAAATGATGATATATATGACTTATATCAAATTTTACCCCGTCGTCGGCAAAACCACCGCGAACATGTTTTAACCCGCTTAAGATGCATAAAAAGTAACGTAATATTCATAAAATAAGCAAACAGTATTTAAATTCAGGATTTGAATACCAGAATATAGGTATTTGAATATCAGTATTCGAATACCGGTATTCGAATACCAGTACTCGAATACCAGTATTCGAATATCGGTATTCGAATACCAGAATATTCAAAAACGATATTCAGAATAAAGAATACCGAATACTGACCAAAAAAGTATTCCGTCGAATACCGAATACCAAACACATAAATCTATTCGAATACCGCACAAATGTATTCTGAATAGTATTCAGAATACCGAGTATTCGAATACTACCCAACTCTGTTTGGGTGCTTCGAACCATAGGAATTCGCTGGAAAATATTTTCAAGTTCCTGGCAGTACCGCTAAGGGGGCGTAGTAGGTATAGTCGTATCTAAAATTGATTTTTCTTGAGAATAGCCCTCATATGAGGTATAAAATAAGTACTACCGTAGTAATGCTGCAAGTATTCTTTATCTTTTTGATTTATCACTTTTTATTCTAAGGGGTAAAATAATAGGGCAGTAGGAAAGGGAGACATTTTATGAATTGAAATGTCTATAACTGCGGTTTCCCTTAACCAAATTTAGCAAATTAGGTTTCGTTTAAAAAAGAAAATTTTGGTGATTGAGAAAAAGCTAACACCGCCCATTCTGTCCTTTGCTGCTCCCGCTAGAGGAGTCGTTATTTATTCGAATACTACCCAACTCTGTTTGGTATATGCAATTTTTTTTAATTATGATTTTTAAATTCTCGGGCTAAGACAGATCGATTGACTATCTGGAAAATCTTTAAAAATACGGGAAATATCAGAAAATATCATGTTTTCCTCTTAAATGGAATACCCTAAACAGTGGTTTTACATAAATAATATGAAAATTTTAGGATTTAAATTCGTGGAAGCTTATTTTTATAACTGATCAAGGCGCAAAAATAGTTTTTGAAAATTTTGCTGTTGGTAGAGAGTAGCATTACCTATGTTTTGTAGTATTAGCAATTTATTTTACGTTTTAGGAAAATTTGGGAAAAAATTGACACCGAATCCAACATCCAGAAAATTTTCAAAGAATCTCCCGAGCAACAATCTCCCCATTATTCTCCATCAATCTATTCCAAAAAATTGCCATGAAATTAAACAAAAATCACCCAGTTCACCATCTGGAATATACCTGGTACAACCAGAAAGTTCCAAGCCGGCCTTCATGGTATTCTGCGACATGGTAGTTCAAGATGGTGGGTGGTTGACCATTCACAGCCGATACGAGGGCAGTCAAGATTTTTATTTGGATTGGCAGGATTATAAAGTCGGGTTTGGCAACATTGCTGGCGAGTTTTGGTTGGGACTTGAGAAAATATATCAGTTGACAGGTATATACACTAGACTGGGCCAAAAAATTACCTTTATTTGAAAAATATTAAGAAAATGTTGTTCAAGGTCAGGAAAAAATCGTTTTTATGCAAAACTCGTAAATTAAATCTGAAAAATTTTACCAACACACATTCTCAAAGAAAATTAAATGTCCTACAAAAAGCTCCCTTCTTAAATTCCTGTCAAATCAGCCATGTAATCGGGCTTTAAATATTGAATTATTTTTCTTAAGTTTGGATTTTTGTTTCTACTACAAATATCAATATTTAAATAAATCCAATAGATACTATTAAAGGAAATTGGATGCACTACAAAAAGGTCTCTTGACTTTTTTAAATTAATTCACTTCCTTCAAAAGTTATTAGACGTTGAAATCACTTTTGGAATCAACTTCAACGTCGAATAACTTTTGAAAGAGTGAATTTATTAAAAATATATTAAGAGACATTTTTGTAGTGCATCCACTTTCCTTTAAAAATATGTATTGGATTTATTTAAATATTGGTTTTGTATTAGTAATAAAAATCCAAACTTAAAAACAAAATTAAAAAATAGGTTAATGTTCAAAGCTCGATTACATTTACGAGACAGCTTTTTGAAGGGAATTAAATTATTTTTAAGAATATGTAGTGTTGGTAAAATATATCACATCAACAATTTTGAAGTTTTGCATTAAAAAATGTCAAAAAACTCTTAGTCGCGAAAATAGACTTCTTAATATGTATTTAGTGGCGGATTAAGAGTTTCCGAGGTCCTAAGCACACAGGCTGTGTAGGCCCTCTATTGCTGGAAGGTGAAAGGAAGTACAAAATGAAAGTTTATCAAAATAGAAAATGTAGTAGGTATAATTTAAAACTTAAAACATTTTTTCCGCGCGGCGGACCGTGGACCGCGTCTCCCGCTTCGCCTGTGCCCCGAGCGCGGGTTGCGACCTCGGTTGTTCGCGGCGCGAAGACACGTGCGGGCGCGCGGCGGGCGGGGCCCTGCGTTGTTGTATGCGAAGGGGAGTATCGCTATATTGGAAGCTAAATAAAAAATACTAAAGTGGTGTTTACGTGGAAACTTTTATAATGAAGTAAACAACTTAGACAAACCAAAAACAGGTAATATCAAAACGTAATTATCATATTGTGACGTATAATTTTGAAATATACCTAGGGCCACTTTACGTCACTGGGACAAATCTACCATATTATATATATTCTTGGGACCATGAGACCGGTAGACAAAAACTAACTAAATTTAGTACGGGCATACCCCCACTAGGGGTAGCCCGTACGGGGCTTAACTAAAACTTTATACTTGAGTCCATTTTTACTACCTGCTTCTTATCAAATATTTTTTAAAATCTTTTTCTCCCCATTATTAGGACAATTTCTGTATATATACCAAGTTGAACTTAGTATTTTGGTGACTTAGCACGTTGTTGACCCTGAATAAAATATTATGACCTAGACTCTGTTATTGTTTAGTGACAAAAAACCTTGCACTATATTTTTGATTATTTGTTTTAATTTTTTGGATGTGATTTCTTTAATGCCGAAAATATTAAAATTATTAAAACCCACCCTATACAGGGTGTTCACAATATTCACTAACAGTATGAGGGGTCACTCCAGGACTGCTCGCGCCTTGTGATCTCGGACATGTGGGTGAATCTCGATAAAATGTAGGTATAAAATGAAACGCCAGCAGAGAATGGAGGCCCCTGGAGAACAGGGGCCCTAAGCACGTGCTTGTAGTGCTTATACGTTAATCCGCCACTGTATGTATATTATTAAGGGCTCAAATCTTCACGAAATACATTTTTGTCACCTTAAACAGAATTTTCGATATATTTTTCAGAAAAAAATACGATTTTTTTGGTCTAGTCCAATATACAGGGTATCAATTTGAAAAGGTACCACTCTTAGTATGTTTTTTAGGAAATCAACTTAATGAACTTCTGATAGAAGTAGTGGATCCGGATAAAATCAAAAGTATTGCCCATTATTCGTATTTCAGCATAGGATCAGAAGAAGAAGGATACCCATTAAAAGTTTTGGGAGGCTACAAGGGGAATGCTGGGGATTCCCTAAGTTATCAAGCTGGCAGTAAGTTTAGCACCAAAGATAAGGACCAGGATTCATGGAGTGAAGGAAATTGTGCTCAGTCACATAGTAAGTATTACCATCGTTCATTAAATACAAATAGTTGAGTCACCCGACGACGTGGCTCCGATCAGGCCCCTCCTGCCATGCCACTGAAAACGTTAAAATAATGGCCGCCAATATGGCTATGTCGTAAACCTTTCCATATAAAATAACTCTGGTTATAGAGTACTAAGGCAAAAACCGAGGAAGTACAAGATCAGGCAAATGAATGGTTTGTGGCAAATCAGCTGTCACTAAATGTCCCAAAACCAAAAACCATGATATCGTCCCTTAGATGTCTTGACAATGTTCCAGCGAACCCAACATCTATTAAATTTCTGGGAATTCAATTGGACCCAAAACAAACATGGTGTGAGCACGGGGATCTGCTTGCCAAATCTCTGACTAGAGTAGTGTATGCTCTACGCCAACTATCACAAAGAGCACAAAAATGTATAGTTAGGACGGCATACTTTGCTATGTTCCACTCCAAAACGGCATATGCTGTACTTGCATGGGGACACACCGCTGTAAGGCACCTAATCTTTGGACTCCAAAGAAGAGCTGTGCCTATTGTTGCTGGGCTTGGATATCGAGATGACACCAGAGAAGCTTTTAGACGTGAAGGAATCCTCACATTGCCTGCGGCTTTTGCACTGGAAAGTATCCTATATATCCGAAGACATTTAGATCAGTATGAAACTCACGCCGACTTACATGGCTACAGAACACGAAACAAAAATAATATATATCCCATCAACATAAGGTTAAAAAGGACCCCAAACTGGTGTAAACTACTTTGGCATAAATTATTTTAATAAACTGGACGAATCAATAAGGATGTTAACTCCAACAAAACCAAAGTCGGAACTCAAAAAGCTATTTCTGCAGGTTTCTCCTTTCTCCTTGGAAGAAATTGATAGTATTGTTTCCGATTATTCAGTAACTTAGTATAACTTTGTTTGTTCCTAACGTTTTTATTTGTTTATTTATTTCTTTAATTACTATTTGTACTTGTTCGTTACTGATAATCTGTGCATTATGTATTATATACCTACTTGTTTTTTAGTTTTAAGTCTTATTTTATATTTACTATTTTATATGACGTATGTAAAAATTGTAATATTTATTGACATTAATTAATAAACTAAACTAAACTAATAATTGTGGTTCTAATTTTTTAGATGGTGCGTGGTGGTACAAAGCATGTGACAAAAGCAACCTAAACGGTAGATATATTCCAGGACAACAACCAGATCAGTTTCTTTATCAAGCAATGTATTGGGGTGGTGTGAATGGTCCACAAGTTGGTCTTTTGGAAGCCAGAATGTTGATACGTCCAAGAAAAGCCAATAATCCAGATATTGTGTGAATAGGGCTTTAAATATTTATCCACTTAAATTATTGATTATTGATTGAACACGACAACCTACAGGGTACACTAAAAGTTTTAACTTCTTCAATAAAAAGCCTCAGATGATATTATACTGCCATTTTTACAAGCTTTTTTATATTTTATAAGTTAAAAAAATTAAGCGAGAATTAGTGTAAGAAATATGTTTATTTTTTTCGATACAACAATAATTATTGTTTTTTTTTATATAACATGTAATAAAAGCACGGTATAAAATTAAATACAACTAGATTTTTATAAAACTTAATCATTTATTTATTTTTTATTTTATTTATTACTGTTTGGTTAGTGTCTGTATATAGTTGATCCTTGCTATTTTTTCTTCAATCACTGCAACCTAAAAATAATAAAATCTGTATACATACAGGGTTTTACAGAATATTGTTAGGAAGTTTTTGGCCTCAATTTATCTTTCCATGTCCATTTTTTACTTACCTGCGTAGGTTAAAATAATTGTTTTCTGTTTAAATCTTAATAAACAAGTTCTTACGTTAAAACATCAACAGAATTAATAGTTTACTCTAAAAATGGGGTTAATCATTAACCTTATTTGCGATATTAAATTATTAATATACAGGGTGATCAAACTTAAGTCGGCACTATTGATAACTTCTTTATTATTAGAGATACGAAGTCGATTTAATTAGTAAATTTGTAAAAAAAAATTCGCTAATTAACGTGCTGCCAACCGAAAAACAACTGAACGTCGGGTTTTCGATTTATTGCACACAATGTGCTTTTTTAAATGGAACACCCTGTATATTATATCACCATTCGAAAGTACTATCAAAGGGCTTAAAAAAGTCCACAATGTGACGTATCCAATTTTTAATAGTTTCTGAAATATGGCCATCCTCGAGAATTTAATAGTAAACTGGTATTTTTGAATAAAACACCGTATATATTGCACCACCATTAAATAGATATTTTAAAGAGCTTTAAGAAAATAACACATTTGATATGTCTATCTCTAATAGTTTTGGAAATATGGCCATCCAAATCTGAAAACTATGTTAATTTTCCATTATATCTACAAATCTACAGCTCTAAGCTATAAACACTAAGTTTAGTGTCGAATATAAATTAGACATTATATTATATACTATTTTTATATTTGGATGCCCATATTTTCAAAACTATAGGAGATAGACATATCAAATATGGTATTTTAGGGCCCCCCACCTCAAGAAAGTATATCATTTCACATGGAGGGCCCCATTTTGCAGAGTAAAGACCTTTTTTTGCTCTCCAACTTTTTTTTCCAACACCTCTGGCTACGCCACTGATTTAACCGGGTTCGTATCTCCAATAATAAAGAAGTAAGCAATAGTGTCGACTTAATTTTAATCACCCTGTAAAGTACACAAAATATTATTTGGCTTTTCGCCAGAATAAAATTAAAAAGTTTATTTAACATTTTATGAAAATTAAAACTTTTTATACATCATGTAGAAGTATTCTACTCTTACACAATATAATAAAAGTTATTATTACTTTAAAAGAAATAAAATAATGAAATATTTAATATTAAGTTACTTACAATACAAAGGTTTCAATCTATAAACAATGTGGTAAATAGTTTACCAAAAATGTGGTAAACAGTTTACCTAAAAACTTATTGTTTATCAATAAGTTTTTAGGTAAACTGTTTACCACATTTTGGAAACTATTACCACATTGTTATAATAGTTTACCAAAAATGTGGTAATCAGTTTACCTAAAAACTTATTGTTTATCACATTTTTGGTAAACTATTACCACATTTTGAGACGCAACCATTGGCCCAGTTCTCGTCTGGCGTCTTGTTAAGATTTTATTTTATTAGATTAAAATAATTTCAACCGAGTGCTAATGAACCTTTGTTTATAGATTGAAACCTTTGTATTGTAAGTAACTTAATATTAAATATTTCATTATTTTATTTCTTTTAAAGTTATAATAACTTTTATTATATTGATGTAAGAGCAGAATAGTTCTGCATAATGTATAAAAGTTTTAATTTTATAAAATGTTAAATAAACATTTTAATTTTATTCTGGAGAAAAGCCAATTAATATTTTGTTTTAAATTTAATCTCCCAGAAAACAAATAAAGCATAAAACACCCTGTAAAAGGTTTGGCGCTATTGCAGACAATAAAATACAAAAGCCAAATTAATATTGTCTAAATTAAAACAAATTACTTTTTTTATGGCCTACGTTCTATACCCAAGACCAATAATAAATGACATAAAGTGCAATATCTCAGAAACGGCATAAAAGAAATACAAAGTGTGATACATTTCTGGATAGGTAGGTAACTTTTTGTTAATTTTAAAACCGGAAAAAATATAGAGTGTCCTGTTTAAAACTTGAAAAAATTTAAAAAATGCGACATCCTAGAAAAAAATTAAAGGTATATCTGCAATCTGCATAAAAGTTGCTGTGAAAATGTTATTGCAGAATAAAAATCTCTGTAAATAAAAAATTACGAAGGATGAAAGAAAACGCAAGAAATTAAAAAAAAACACGTTGTAGCAAGTAAACGACGCAACCTACATCAATTTTAGGCGTTCAACCAATTAAAACCGCGGTAATAATTGGTGACAGCTTTGACGTATATATGGTTTAAACGTCAACATAACCGATTGGTAAATACCGTTTTAGAATTGGTTCTTCGCGTAAAATTGATGCTAGTGAATGGCGGTGTTCACCACCCAAGCAGCAAGCTGACGTCATTATGACGTCATTTTTAAGTCATCTATGGTCATTTTGGTCATAGGACGTCATCAGACCAAAATTATGACGTCATTTTAATGACGTGTTCTTGACGTCGTTAAAGTGACGTCTTTTCGACGTCATTTTTTCGTCATAGTAGCTCATAAAAATCTAATGACGTCATGTTTAGAAAGAACCCGCCAGAAAAATTTTGTGACATTATATGATTCGTGTCAAAATCAAACCGAAATATCATATGAGAGAAAAATAAGACTAATAATTTTACAAAATTGAAATAGGCAAAAACTCTACCGATAGATGGCGCAATGGACAATAAACTACTACGTTTATTCAACATCTTCGCTTTTATTGCCTACACCATACCGATGAGACCAAAATAATTCCAGACCGGTCTGCGGTTGGTGATCTCAATTAGCTCTGAAAGAAATATCTTCGGCTAGTGTAAAAATCTGCATCTCCAGGTTAGACAGTGTCCCGAGAGATGCGTCCTTGCAGTGCAGTGCAAGGAAATTGTAAGCAGTAAGAAGTTTTTTCCTATTTCAATTTTCAAATAAAATATCGTAACATTTTAGCTTTAAAAAAGTATAGGCGTCAATTTTTCGTCATCTTAAAGACGTCATCAGACGTCATTATGGCGTCATTAACGGGACGTCTTTTGTCTGTGACTTAGGGAGGTCAATTTAACGTCATTTTGTCGTCATCTTATGACGTCTTTGCTGACCAAATGTGACCAAAAATGACTAAAAGAGACGTCAATAAGACGTCAGCTTGCTGCTTGGGCAGTAAGGTTGGCTTGAAATTTAAGCTTCGTCAGTTTCTGTATAAAACATACAGAAACATGAGTTTCTATAAATAGCGTCGAATCTAGCCCACCATGTACCGGGTGTCAAGTTATAAATTTACACCCCTCTTAAATTTTTTATTTTTTATCTTACAAAATAAATAATTACTTATATTCGTTTCTTGGGGTAATTCTGTGGTTTCTAAATAAATTAGAGTTTTAAATATTTCTTAAAATATACAGGGTAGGACAAAAGGTATGATTTTTTTAAAATGGAACACCCATGTATAATTACATGACTAATAAAAATATCTTTTAAAAAGATTTTTAAAAAATACTACATTTCATATACCTATCTTCATTACTTTCTGAAACATGGTCATCCAAATTTAAAAAATAAGTAGTGTAAATGTCAATTATGTAGGTAAGTTAAATTATGGCAATAATTGCCCAATAATTTTATTTATGCACCCATATCATTACGGTATATGTGTGATTCAATATACATGTGTTCCATTTAAAAAAAATCATACTCCTTGTTGTACCCTGTATATCTTGGAGTTTTCATTTCTTTTATGAGTTAAAAAATAAAAAAATTAGGGGGATGTAAGTTTTACGTTTCTAATGGGAATTTAAAATTATTCTTTAGATTTGCGTGGCCATATTTCGAAAACTAATTGAAATAGGTATATGATAAATGGTATTTTTAAAGGTCTTTAAAACATCTTTTTAACGGTGAAATAATATATAGGCTGTTCCATTTAAAAAAATTATACTTTTTGTCGTACCCTGTATACCTTAAGAGATAATAAAAATCGGATAACAATTGAAATTTTTAATTATAATGCATGATAAAAAATGAAAAAGTTAAGGGGGGTGTAAATTTATAACTTCACACCCGCTACATTTCACACTAGGGTCTGCGCGTTAAGTAAAGAAGCCACCGACGTCATCATTATCTACGCGAAATCTTCTGTATCTCTCTTTTAATCGCGGTTTCGAGGGCTTTGTATCGTTACCTGGGAAGTAGACATTTTAAAGATTTGCTACAAAAAATGAATAACATTTTAAATACGGAATAAGGGAATAACAGGACATTTTGCGCAGAAAATGATGACGTCGGTGGCTTCTTTACTAAACGCGCGGACCCTACCACAAAAACTTACACTCAAATATACGAAGGTAATAGTTCGATATAGCGGTTTTCGCTATTATAATAGATTTTTGAAAAATTCTTTTTCAGGGCGTTTCTATAGGTCGATTATGACACAAATCTGTGTGCGCGTTTTCCAAAATCCATTTCTATAATTTATTATTAATAAAAACATTTACGGGACGGTGGAGTGAACAGGGGTGCTGGTTGGGGACGAAACAGTAGAAGTCCTACATTAAACACCCTAAAACAGTATTTCACAGTACACACCGCACTTTCTGTTTACAAAAATGCCCAAAAAATTGTTTAAAAAATTAAAAATAAATAATAGTACAACAATCCCGCCATGGCTGTCACTGCATAAAAAAGAAGAGTTTGCAATAGAACTGTAAATGTCTTGCGATGTTGCCAAATAAAGTGAGAAAGTGTCAATAGCTTAAATAATTTTTCATTAAAAAAATATTGTCATTTCATAGTAAAAAGCGTAGGGTGCATTTTACTATTTTTTCATAACTTTTCCATCATAGATATTTGCAAATATAATAATTATAACATTTAATATATTTATCACCCACGCTTTTTACTATGAAATGACAATAATTTTTTAATGAAAAATTATTTTCTAATTTTTAGTTCGGTTGCATATAAAAGCGTATTTTTTAGTTTTTAAACTATTAATTATTTTTCATTTTTTAGTTTCTGCTACTCTTGACAAAATGGCGAAAAATTTTTTAATGAACAAGAGTGGCAAATTTTAAAATTTTTCCAACAGATTGCAACTCACTAAAAATTTCTTCTTCATTAAGTAGCAAAGTTTGAAATTTTGCCAACAGATGGCAATCCAGGCAATGTTTGGACCGTTGCCAATATATTGCAACCCACTAAAAAATTTCTTCTTCATTTAATAGAAAAGTTTGAAATGTTGCCAACAGATGGCAACCTAGGTGTTGTTTTTATAATATAATGGAATTTTTTTCCTGGCCATCCAAAAAAGATAACGGGATACTGTTTGCAGATTATTGCATTGTCATGTTTCCTTAATACGTGTGCAAAGTTTCAAAGAAATCGAATAGCTGGAAGTTGGTTAAAATTAGGCTCAAAGATTCCGTTACATAGCCAGATAGTTACAACCCAAGTTAATAAAAAAGCGTGTTAACGGCATTTATTAACTGTTATTGTTCATAAAAATTGAACACCAATGGTGCAACTAACCCTATATTTTTATTGTTCATAAAAATTGAACACCAATGGTGCAACTAACCAAATTGTGTAAAAACTAAAAATTTCTTCTTCATTTAATAGCAAAGTTTGAAATGTTGCCAACAGATGGCACCCTAGGTGTTGTTTTTATAATATAATGGAATTTTTTCCTGGCGATCCAAAAAGATAACGGGATACTGTTTGCAGATTATTGCATTGTCATGTTTCCTTAATACGTGTGCAAAGTTTCAAAGAAATCGAATAGCTGAAAGTTGGTTAAAATTAGGCTCAAAGATTCCGTTACATAGCCAGATTGATAGTTACAACCCAAGTTAATAAAAGCGTGTTAAAAAAGGAAAATACAGGACAAAATTCTTATGAAAAATTAAGTTATTCTTTCTTCCTATTATAATTTGTAGAGAAAAAGAAAAATACCGAAACATAAAGAAGGAGGCATTTCTACAAAAAATACCATTGGTTCTTATGGAAATAGTGGATAATTCCCGAAATAGCCTTGGTGTTAATTCTTCATAAGAAGTTTGGCAACGCTGCTTTTATCAAGACTGGCATTTTCATAATGACGAACTTCATGTTATCAGCTGACCAAATTGAAGAATGCGCCTATTTTCCTTCTTTAATTAATGGCGGACGAGATATCTCATATGTGTGGGATAGTTTTTCGAAATATTTAATACTTTTCAAAATTAATTTACATTTTCATGTGCCCCGAGTGCAGTGTATTAATGTTTTCTTGTATTGGATTTATACTGTTTTGTCCACACCCAGCACCCCTGTTCACTCCACCGTCCCGTAAATGTTTTTATTAATAATAAAGTATAGAAATGGATTTTGGAAAACGCGCACACAGATTTGTGTCATAATCGACCTATAGAAACGCCCTGAAAAAGATGTTTTCGAAAATCTTTTATAATAGCGAAAACCGCTATATCGAACTATTACCATATACGAATACATATTATAAATTTCTTACTTTTTTGAATGAATTTCTTGGGCTTCTGGGGTTGCTTTTTCTTTATATCCGCTTCCCTGGATCATTTTATTAAGTTTCCCTAATTCTTTTACCAGTTTTTCCTTTTTCTTTTCCATCTGACCTAAATCCAATTGCAAATTTTGTCTAAGTTCTTCCGGGACCACTAGAAAAACCTTTGTTTTTCCTGCGATATCCTCAACTAAATTACTTTTTTGAGGTTTTGAGCAATTTTCTCCCAAAACACTGAGCTTATAAAGATGAGAGAGATCTTTGATAAACTGAGAAAAATTATGCACTACATCGTAATTTTCCGGCTCTAAAAATACTGAAAGAATAAAAGTGCGTTATTTATCTTACTTATATATATATATATATATATATATATATATATATATATATATATATATATATATATATATATATATATATATATATATGAAGGACAAGGAAAAATTCCCTACTGCTGTCTTTGTGTATTATATAAAATATTCTACTTCCTTTAAAGACAGTCAACAGAAAACATCCTGCACCGGTTTCGCCTGCCTTACAGGAACTCATCAGTGAGGCTGTCAGGGCTGTGAGGGCATCAACGGCAGGATTTAATATCCTACCGCTAGACAATGAAACTTGTCTAATAAGTATGGCAGGCGAAACCGGTCTGGGGGAGAGAGTCGTGGTGGATAGCATGTCTGGACGCGGCTTTAGGTGAAGTAAGAGGCAGATTATTAAGATATACATAATAACCTACGTCTTAAGACAATCTAGAAAAAGCCGACAAAGTGGAAAGCTTAGGGCTTTTCCGAATGAAGGATAAAGGGTTGCATGAGAGTGTATCTTCGTAAAACTTACCTTCTGGTTTATACTTATAAGTAAGATTAAAAACTTTTTTCAGTCTTCTAATACACACTATTATATCTATGACATCGTTTACGTCCTTTTCTAGTGATTCATTTCTTAGACTTAAACCCTAAAAATTATTCGTTAATAGAACATATTTTTAGCTTGCAGACCTGGAAGAACTACTTTCTATCCAACCTTATAAAATAAAACAACAGATTGTGCATACACTTATATTTAGTATCTTTATTTTTTAAGTAGTGACAAATAAACTATTGGCAACATTTTCACAAGGATATTTTCTAATTTGGCCGACTTGTTTAACTGGTTTGCTTTTTTGTTTTGAAATTTTAATTTATTTTTGCATTTTTGTGGTTTACTGCTGTACAGTAAGTCGGGATTTTACAGGGTAAGACCACTGATCTCGATGGATTGCCAATGTTATAACCTGCGCGAAATAAAAGTTACATTTCATGGGCGAAAAAACCGGTTTGTGCGCAAGCAAGTTGAGCGTAAACGCACCTGGCGCTAAACGGACTATCCGCATTATCGGAAAGAATTTGTCGACGGCGTCCTGGTTTTCTGTTCGAAGTACGGTAGCTAATGAGCGTCACGGTCAGACCGCGGGCGAAGGGTACGGGCTGCCGGTGTTTGTATTTTGCCACGGCTTCTAAGTGCGCATGTTCGTCCACCCATTCATTTGTTTACTGCGCGAGGTCGTAAAAATCCGAAAAATTCTTCTTGCCACTGCGGATCTAAATGTAGGTTATCTATGGGTGAGATACATTTTTTTCATTTTATGTATGTGTTTTTGACAGACGGGACAAACTTGACATTTTGCTTTGACCGTTTGATTTCTTCATATTTTTCTACAAAAAATGTTTATTTGAATCGATATCTTACACCGTTTTTAATAAAATCGGATTTTAAATACAGATATACCAGCATTGTAAGTAATAAAAATTCAATTTTTTAAGAAAATCATTAAAATATGGTAAAATAAAAAAAGTGTTTGTGAACCCCTTAAACTTTACAATACAAATAAAAACGGGTTTTAATAATTTTATTATATTTTAATGATTTTTTTAAAATAAATGTTTTTTTATTACTTACAAAATGGTGGTTTATCTGTAATTAAAATGCGATTTTATGAAAAACGATATAAGATATTCAAATAACCCAGCAAACACTATTTGCCGGCAATATACATTTTTCATATTGACATTGATGGTAAAGCATTGGTAATTGGTGGCAATAGTATGCCAACATCTAAAACGCATTAAAAAGTTAACCCTAAATAAACACTCAATTGCCAATAAATTTTACATGCTGGCGAATTGCCGGCAAGCATACAAAAATGGCGGCATACCAATCCTGATTAAATAAAGCATGCCTTTTTGTTGCAGGCAAATAAATATTGGATTTTTGAAGGCAAACCTTTAACGCATATTTATACTTTTCAAACCATAATATTAACATTGGTATTTAACTAACATTCAAGCAATTTTTTTGATCTGTTTTATTTATAATGGCGGCTAAACAACATTATTTTATGTTTTTTACATAATTTAAAGGAAATGGCCTTTTCCTAACATTTTATTGATACAAATCATGCAAATAAAAATTAAGTCAAACAAAATGTTTATTATGTATTTTTGAGAGAATAAAAATAAAATGATGGTAAAATTAGCTAGGTTAATTTCGACGATTTCGACCGAAGGTGATAAATTCAAATTTCCCGCTTAGCCGAACTACAAGATTTGACAATTTGACAGATGAGGCAACCTTGCTTTTGTTTGGCCGCTTTGTGCAATTGTTTTCTACGTGGTTTTCTAGCTTTTTAGTTTCTTTTTTAAAGAAAAGAGTTTTTAGTAGACATAATTAAGTGTATTCATTACCTAATTAGTGTGTGTTGTGTAATTAATTGGTGATGGCTAGTCAAGAAGGCGGTTTATTCAAGTAGACTGTTAGGAGCTGTAAACATTTTGTTTAAAACCTTTTAAATTTGTAGTTACCTAAAAAAATTATATGAAATCATGGAGTTACCTTATTAAAAGTTTTAAAGACGTGTTAATAAAAAACATTATATATATTTAATAGTTTTTTTTGACATTTAACTCCTTTAAAATATTTTTCTCTATGTTTTGGATCTGAAAATTGAGTGTAAGTGTCCCTTAAATACTTACTATTTTATAAAGTGTTTTCTTTTGATTTACTATTAATTTATTTAAATTTTATTACATACTTTTTATTTTATTTTTTGGTTTATTGTTACGGTATAAAAATTTATATTATGTAATTTTTTTATTGATGAAGTTTTCCTGCCTTTTTTCTCATTTATTTCGATTACAAAATTCTAAATATGTTATTTAACTTTTGGGACATTCAACTCATAAAACTTGCAATACTTATTTAATGATAAATGCCATTATCCTAAATGCATTTTTTTGCCAATAACTTATTAATGATGGATGCCATCATCCTAAACGCATTTTTCCATCATAACTTATTAATGCAACACGTGGCCTAATAAAAGCCAATTGCCCACTTTCGCGTCTTTTGATACCTTTTTGCCGATGCCTTGCCATTAAAGAGTGTTGGCATTGCCAGTAAATTAAATGTACAACGCCGGCAAAAAATGTTATATGGGAAGGTACACCTTTTCTTGTAGAAAAAATATGAAGGAATCAAACGGTCAAAGGAAAATATCAATTTTGTCACCTCTGTCCGAAATAAAAATAACTAAATAAAATGTAACAATGTTTCAATGAAATAAGTAAACAAACCTTAGGAAACGATGTATCTAGCCCAATATTCCAAATTCTGGGCAGGTGACTATGCAAATGTTGGGCTAACATGGGCATAAATGGGGCTAGAGATCGCAAACCAAGGTCGAGACACATTAATAGCGTTCTACAATGTCCTTTGGATACGGGTTGATCAGTTTTCTCTTTAAGGTCTGTTTTTATTGATTCCTGAAAATATATAACATTAAAATTTGGTATAAGTTCATCAAAAATTTAGAATATTTAAAAAATACAGGGTGGCCCACCATATTCGGCACGGTCTGTAGCTGGATAACCATGGGGTTTTTAAAAAAGTAAATACTGGAACATATACAGGTCGGATAAGACCACAGTATAAAATTATTTTAGTCTATACAGGGTGTCTCAAAAAAGTGTGACCTATCAAAGTTATATTTTTTTAAATGGAACACCCTATATTTTATGACGGTTTTAGATTCTACTTTAAAAAATAACTCAAGTTTGTTTATAGTACTAAGTGTCTAATTTTATTCGTTTTTGTGATATTTGATCTTTTTGAAAAATGCAGAGGTAAAATTAAATTGATTTTACTTTAACACTTTTAACACTTTAAACTTTAAAATGTGTAACAAGATTAGAAAAAGTCTGCCATATTATACGTAGGTCAAATCAAGATCAAATATTGTACAGGGTGATCAAAAAATAATTTCAATTTTTCAGAAAATCAAATAGCCATATCTCTCTTATTTTAAATGGAACAACCTTGTATTTTTTTACGTCACATGATGACAAATAAAATACTCTTTCAAATGGTGTATAGGTTGCCTATACCTATCTTTTGTGCTTTTTAGTAAAATCTGTTTTTACAAATTTTTAGTCCAAATGTTTATTTAAATTAAAGTTGGCTGTGACATAGCAGCCATTAATATTTTCTTAAGAAAATAACAACGACCAATTATTAATTACTAGTGTTTTAGTCAGTTTAAAAGAAATTTTAATGATTTTAAATAAAAACCCTTCTTCTACAACAACAAGATGATATAATACTGGTAGGATGTGAAAAAAATGGTTTACTTTAGTCTAGAGTTAATCCTGAAAAATATTCCAGGAGAAACCTTCTGATAACCTTAATAGTTGCTTTAAAAAATTTGACACAGTGATTATGGATAATGGAAGAAACGAGTTATAGGTCACAGAATGTCGTCATAACTGACCAGAGGCGTTATTAGGATTGTTTAAAAACACAAGCTTTATCATTACCACATTCAGCTCAAATAAGTGTTATTGGAAGTAGCATAATAAGCAACTAATGATTTTTTTTCTGTGAATTTTAAAAATAGTGGCAGATAATACAAAATCTTTTAATTTTGTGCTTTTTTCCAACAAATTTACATTTTGCAATAACGGCTTAGTAAATAGGCATAACTTATATCACAGCCTACTTACATTTAAATAGACATTTGGAATAAAAATATGTTAAAACGGAATTTACTTAAAAAGTATAAAAGATAGGTATAGGCAACCTATACACCATTTGAAAGAGCATTTGGTTTGTCATTATGTGGTGTAAAAAAATACAGGGTGTTTCATTTAAAATAAGAGAGTAATTGCTATTTGACTTTCAAAAAAATTGAAATTATTTTTTGATCACCCTGTATAATCTATGATCTCGATATGACCTACGTATGATAAGGCAGACTTTTCCTAATCTTGTAACAAATTTTAAAGTTTAAGGAGTTTATATTGTTAAAATAAAATTAATTTAATTGCAGCCCTGCATTTTGGAAAAAAATCAAATATCACAAAAACGAATAAAATTAGACACTTGGTACTATTAACAAACTTAAATTATTTTTTATGTAGAATCTAAAACCGTCATAAAATATAGGGTGTTCTATTTAAAAAATATATAACTTTGATACGTCACACTTTTTTGAGACATCCTGTATAGAGTAAAATAATTTTATACTGTGGCCTTATCCGACCTGTATATGTTTCAGTATTTACTTTTTTAAAAACCCCATGGTTATCCAGCTACAGATCGTGTCGAATATGGTGGGCCACCCTGTATATTTAGAAACTGAAATAATTAGCTACAAATCTTTTTACTTACCAAATAAATATCACAATATTCATAATACAAAAAGTTTTTTAAACTCGCCGTTGCCACATGGAAGTCAAAATTTTTCAGCGAGTCATTTACAGTTTTGATCAAGTGACTAAGCCTGCTCAAAATCCATTTATCCATAGGTGCCAAATCATCGAAATTTTCGTCGACCTTATGAAAATTGTTTTGGGTTTCCGCAACTTTTGAATCCATAGGAGAGTAAATTTGGTAGCTTGGAAAATTTTATTGCAAAAAAGTCGATTTGTATGACATTCATTAATGTCAAAATTTATTGTATGACCTAAAAAGTATTTATTTAAAGCAGAAGTATACAGAGTGTCTGAGAATATGTGGACAATCTCTCAGATCCACATAAAATACATGACAACAATATGAAAATTTCCCATACAATGTTTTTCTTAAGCCCCCTTTACAGAGATATGTGCACGTAAAGGACGCCGCCGAAAATCGATTTTTTTGAATAGCTTTTATAAAACTTGGTTTAATGCAATGTTTTCCGAATATGATAAATATTATAGTTAGGATACCTTTACAATTTCGTTTTTTGATTGAAACATACAAAATAATGCATGGGCACTACTCTTATATACAGTGTGTCCAATATAAGGATCCTAAGCATGGGAATCTCAGTTCCTATTGGAGATACAGATAAGCTTATTTACATGCCGTTTAAAAACTTGAAAAATTTTTATGGCCTGCTGAGACATTTGGCAAAAAACGAAAATTTGACTATATCGATTTTATTTTTTCTGACTTTATTTGAAGATGTATAAAAAAACTAATAACACTTTTTAATTGGCACTTTTTAGCTACTACATGATGGTATTTTTAGATTTTATACCCGACGTTTCGTTTTCAAGAAACCATCATCAACTTTATTTTTTTATATGGCTCGAAAAAAGTACACCCTGTATCTGATCCCATTTATATTTACAAATTCAACAATGTATCACATGTCATATTTTAATTTTAAGTTAGAAGAAAAATTGTATTCAATTTTCTATTTTTTAAAGTTATTTTTAAGTTGGCCTTGCAAACAAATGCTTGGACGTTAATACCTATTACCGTACCTACACATAATTAATTATCATTGTAAAATAGTATTTGTCCTTATTACCCTGTTTGTCAAGTTGTTGTTTTTATAGCAATTGTTCTTATTGTTACTGTTGTCTTTATACGCAATATGCATTACTAGGCTCAACAAAATCCGCATGTTAAGAAAATATCGAAACATCAAGAACGTTTTGGGTTTAATATGTGGTGTGGAATTTCAGAAACTAAAATACAATGCCATCCTGCATATTCGATCGTAATAATAGAATAAGATATTAGCTATTCACCAATAAAAAATAATAGAGACAACAGTAACAATAAGAATAATTGCTCTAAAAACAACAACTCGAGAAGCAGGGTAATAAGGACAAATACTATTTTATAATGATATTAAATTATGTTACAGATACGGTAACAGGTATTAACGTCCAAGTATTTCTTTGCAAGGCCTACTTAAAAATAAATTTAAAAAAATAGAAAAAAATGTGATCAGATACAGGGGGTACTTTTTTCGAACCATATAAAAAATAAAGTTGATGATGGTTTCTTGAAAACGAAACGTCGGGTATAAAATCTAAAAATACCATCATGTAGCAGCTAAAAAGTGCCAATGAAAAAGTGTTAGTAGTTTTTTATATCTCTTCAAATAAAGTCAGAAAAAAATAAAATCGATATAGTCAAATTTTCGTTTTTGCCAAATATCTCAGCACGCGATGAAAATTTTTGAAGTTTCTAAACGGCATGTAAATAAGCTTTAAAAAACACAACTTTTTCCTAATTTAACCTAAGCGGTATCTCCAATAGGTACTGAGACTCCCATGCTTAGGATCCTTATCTTGGACACACTGTATATATATCCTTACTTTTTGCGTTATGCGACAAGAGCGTAAATCGTAAGGCGTCTACTCCACACTCCGGAATACCATTGGGAAACATTTTTACTTGCCCTTGTAAAGCTTTTTTAACTCTTCTGCAGACAATACTCCAGTAAGGTAACTATGCTCTAGCCCTGACTTTAATTCCTGGAAAAAATAGACTTCATTGTGTTAATTCTCATTTAAAGAATATTTTTTACTTAATATTTAAAAAAGATACCTCCAAAGTAGCTCCATTCATAACATCTTCAGGTGCTATAACATTTCCCAAGCTTTTCGACATTTTCCTTCCGTGTGCATCACAAATTATGCCATGAAGTAATATTGTGTTAAAAGGCAAGTTTCCTAAAAGCGAAAAGGTAGTGTTATAACGTTTTGTTTTCAATTGCACCAGACAGCTTCAAGAATCCGGTTTTTGTAAGATTAGAATTAAAGCATTCTTAAAATAACAAAAATAACTACTACCCACTTAACCATATAAAACAACAGCAAATCATATACAGGTTCAGTTAAATAACATAACACATAGGCAATATGAGGAAAAAAAGACAATCTAACTAAATCCCGGCATGTAAACATGCGTGACTAATAGTGCTTGTTTTGAAGATATGCTCTATATTGGTTAGGCGGATTCATTTATTGGATGGTCTTTTTGTTAGGTACACGCCAAGAATGGGACCGCTTCGGTCCTGGTCCCGAGGTAAACTGAAAATAGTCTGACTATTTTTTAAAAAATAACCAACTAGAACTAACCATGACTCCCCATGTGACAGTTTTGCATTTGTCGTTGGTTTTGCATGACCGTCTGGTTATGCAAATAATTCTATTTCCATCTGCCTAAAAATTGTTTAGGCAGATAGAATTAAATGCTATTTGACTTGGCAAATAGCGTTAAAAAATACAAAACCATTTGCCTAGGCATAAGCCATTTGCCTGCGACATACATATACACAGATCCACGCAACTAGAAACATAGGCAGGTAACTGATGAATTTATTACTGTCCGCTTCGATTGATAAACGTATCGGCAAGATTAATCGAACAAGGTAAAGATGGGTCCATATATTTAATTCCAAGTACACAAAAAATGATAAAGTAAACAAACCTTTTCGAATGCACATAGCCTCGGACAGAGTCTGATTACATATTTTTAGATAAATAATAAAAAATACATTGCTAAAACACGTATCACCTACTTACAAAACATTCTCTTATTTCGCCTCTGCCTACTATAAAACCGGTGGCACGTGGCGTGGTACTAGAAACTCGTCGGGTTAAATATTTTTTGCTTCAATAAATCATTGTTTACAAAAGGGTTTCTTTACTTTATTATTTTTTGTGTACTTGGCGGCATCGTTTTCAGAATGAATTAAATATGGACCCATCTTTATCAGTTTGTAATAAAAAAAAACATTCCACAATTTTATCGCATCGTTTTTGCGAGTTTTGTTTACACTCGTTCGAGTCAGGCGAATGTCAATTCGCCTAAGTATTTCCTATGCTTCTACGACAGTGAACGTGTCTGTATCTACAGTGCGTCCAATCTAACTTGTCCACTTTTTAAATGTCTTTAACTTTTTATTTCTTAACCTAAAAAAATGATCAAAAAACCAACTTGTCCAGTGAATTATCAAGTTTCTCTTTCAGTTATAAAGATTACAGAAAACAATTTTATTAACAGAATATATTGACATAACTTACATTTTTTAAATGGGACACCCTGTATATTATACCATCATTAAAAGGTCTTTTAAAAGAGCTTTAAAAAAATACTACATTTAATATATATCTTTAATAGTTTCGGAAATATGACCATTTAAATCTGAAAAATAATAGATATAATTTCCATTATATCTACAGTCTAAGGTTAGTCCTGTAAGTAGGTGTGGAAATTACGTATAATATTTTTCAGATTTAAATGGTCATATTTCCGAAACTATTAAAGATAGATATATTAAATGTAGTACTTTTGTAAAGCTCTTTAAAATACCTTTTTAATGGTGCTATAATATACAGGGTGTCCCATTAAAAAAATGTAAGTTATGTCAATATATTCTGTTAATAAAATTGTTTTCTGTAATCTTTATAACAAAAAAAACTTGAAAATTCACTGTAAAAGTTGTTTTTTTATTTTTTTTAAGTTAAAAAATAAAAAATTATAGACATTTAAAATGTGGACAAGTTAGATTGGCGTACTGTACTAATGTTGAGTAATTTTATTTTTACATGGTGAAAAATATACTATTGGCAACATTGTCACAAGGATATTCTTCAATATGGCAAACTTGTTTAAGTGGTTTATGTTGTAAGTTTTTTTTATTTTTTATTAAATTTTCTAGGGGTAAGTTTTCATTGAAAAATAAGAAAAAAATATATAAAAATATTTATAAGTCCAAAAGTTACATTTTTCACTTTCCAAATTACAGGGTGTCAAAATTAAAAAAATATATATTTATATTTTTTATAATAAATCTTACACCAATCCAATTAATTTAGAATATTTCTTTTTAATTGGAAGAAGTTTTAAATAAATAATAGTTTTTTTATATACTGGTTATAATAAGGTATTAGCAAAATGAGTGTGCTGAGAAAGTGTTTGAACTTATTTATTAACCATAGACACATCAAGTGAGAAAGGGAAAATTTCCTTATTTTTCATTGGAGAATCATTCCTTAAAGTTTGCCGGTATGGTCCCCTACAACCCTTAACATTCTTGATTCCATTCAAAGAAGAGCTGTTCGTCTCATTAATGGTCCTTCACTTATAGAAAGGCTTCTTTCTCTTGACCTTCGTCGGGCTGTGGGAGATTTATCGCTTTTTTATAGGTTTTTTCATGACTTCTGCTACGAAGGATTGTTGTCCAGTATAATTCCTTCACTCACGGTTCCCAACAGAGAAATTCGTGGTGCCGCACGTATTGATCCCTATACGGATCAACTGGACAGGCCCCAAATTTCCCACTTTGTTCTTTCTTTTATCCCTAGAGTTTCTAGAATGTTAAACCTGCTGCCCGCGGAGGTCTTTACATCCTGTGTCTACAAACTCCCTCTTACCTTACTGAAGAGACCCACGGTTTGGTAGTATTTGTGCACTTAGCCTTGGTGGACTGTCCAAAGATAAAAAAAAATAGACACTGGTCACCCTGTATAAGACGAAATCTAAAGCGAAATGTTGTAACCAAATTATAGACTATAATTATTGTTAAAACAATACGTAAATTAAAAGCATGCTACTTTACCTGTAAGTGCTGTCCCTAACATGACCATTCTAGCTACCCAAAAAACAATATATCATGGCCAGTTTCCATTAGGCTTAGTGGATAATATTTTTCAAAATCTTCGTTCTAAAATTAATACAAAAATAAATACTGCGTTTATCAGTACATTTTTTCAATCTTGTAAATATTTGGCAACACTGGCAACAGAGCACGTCGTATAAGCGCCGCATGCACACAAATGTTGCCAAAAGTATTCGATTTTCTTCAAGGTTAAATTAATACTTGACATTATATTATACCTTTTCTGGCCAATTAAATCCCGAAAATGGCAAAAGTACTGAAGAAAACCATGTGTCAAGCACATCTTCATCCTGTACACATTCCACGTCGCTCGAGCTGCAATTTAAACGTTTTGAAGCTTTTACTCTAGCTTCACCTTCATTACCGGCAGCTACCCATACTTTTTCACCATTAGATTCTTTCCTTTGGCATAGGTATGCTGGTATTCTATGACCCCACCAAAGCTGTCGCGAAATACACCAATCCCTTGGAAAAAAATGTTTTATTGGATTAAGTTTTAGATCATGGTCTTGTTGGTGTTTACCACAGCTTTCATAAAATGACTACTTCCTATTGTAAACACCCAGTATAAAATAGCATACATTTAATTAGGTCAGTTAACATTAAAAAAAGTAAACCAATTTTATAATAAAAGAAACGAAAAAAAACAGTATATATGTGAAAATTTTAAGGTTTACATCTGCGAGTTAAACAATTTCTAGGTCAAAATATTAATCAACAAACAACCAGAGTTAAGTGTGTTTAACCATTAAAACAAACTGCAAATTTAATATTTAAACACAAAACAATTTTAAAAAAACATGAGTAGAAAACTGACTTGAAAATCTGGGTGTTCTCATCGTCGACTGCTATTAAGGAATTCAATCCCGCACCAAAACTTCAATACCGCAAACCTGCGGGATAAAAATCATCGATCTGGCGGATCTGCAAGAATGCGGGATTGATAACAATATATATATATATATATATATAAAACTTTTTGTAATAAACCTATTGAACATGCTAATTGCTGACAAAAAGTCATAAACAAACTATGGTGGATGCAAAAAGTTTTTATTTCATATACAAAAATACAAAATACATTAGTTAGTGGTTTACTTAAACTTGGTTTAGTTAGTTTAGTTGTGGTAAACTTAGTTTAAAGGTCAATTGTCAACTTTACTTAATCACTTTGATTGTGAAAGTATTTTCGGGGAAAAGATAACATATCCAAGTTATCATCTTTTTAAGTTTATGGCAAATATATCTTGCAGCTGAAAACGTACTCTCAGCCTCGACACTTGTCGGCGGAATAGACTTTACACAGTTGTAAACAGCTTCCAAGTATATACCTTTATTCCCTCCGCATTCAAAAAGGGTCATTTCATGTTTTAGTAACTGGTCAAGTGTTACTCTTGCTCGTACAGTCATAGGAGTAGCCTTTGATTCTGATACCCAGGCAGTACGAAGACTATGATTCGATTCCTCTTCTAAATTTAGTGCCGATGGTTCACGTTACGGAATTTTAACATTGAATCCCGCAGATCCCGCACGGAAAATCCCGCAGAAACTTAGAGGATCCCGCATTTGCGGGATCCTGTGTTCGCGGGATTGGATTCCCTAACTGCTATATATTAAAAAAGGGGCTGTTCGCCTTGTAAACTATTAGCTGGTAAAATTGTATTTTAATTTGGTTTTCGATGTATTTTTTTATTTATTTTTTAAAGTGATTTTGCTATAAGTTTTTGCTGCCCCACCTGAGTAAGGTACCCAGGTGACGAATTTAGTCCAGAAAAAATGCGTTGCTATACTATACTATAAATTAAACAGCATGCACTAATATTTAGTTACTTTATTTTGTAACTAGTGTCAAATGCCAAAACCATTGGCAACATTGTTACGTGATTAATTTCTAATCTGGTTTAGTTGTTTGTGTTAAATTTGGTATTTCTTCAAAAATTTTATTGATCTTTCTGCCTTTTATGGTTTACTGAGAATAAAATTGTTTCATTATTGAACAATGACGCGGTGTTTTGTGTTTAATTGCTTCAATAATTACGATGTCTCCAACACCTCAAAATAAAAAACACTAAATATTAATGCATAGATGAACCGCCATTTTTTAAAGCAGAAGTAATTTTATTAACTTTATTGGGGATGTGGTGTTTACCTTATGTTTTCCAACCATTGAAACCATATTTTTCAAAGTTTGCGGGTTCTATTTTAAGTCTGCCCTCTTTGACATCATCAACTGCTCTTTTAGCCATCTCAGAACATCTTAAGAACCATTGAGGCCTTGTTAAGAATTCTACAACATCTTTTGACCGACTAAAAAAACTGTTACATTTTTATCAAAAAAAAAAAAAAAAAAAAATACGCCTAATTCAAAAATAAAAAATAAGAGACCTGCAAAAAGGCACCATCATACTATGATCTTGACTTCCTCTAAATAGTTGTTTTTCAATTAGTTGACTGATTATGGTTTCTCTAGCATCAAAACGTCTTATACCACTAAAATCTTTACATAAGTCAGTAAGAAGGCCTTTACCGTCAATAACTTGAAGAGATTTAAGATTATGTCGTTTCCCAGCGTCAAAATCTGTAGGATCATGAGCTGGAGTTATTTTGACAGCACCTGTTAAAAAAGACGATTAAGTAATTAAAGTATAACAAAACATTTAAAATATTAATTACCGCTTCCAAATTCAGGATCAACAAAATCGTCGGCAATGATTGGAATCAGGTCATTTCTGAATGGATGATGTAATTGTTTGCCTATGAAATTTGTATATCTAGTGTCCTTTGGATTGACAGCTACAGCAACGTCACCTAGCATCGTTTCTGGCCGAGTTGTTGCAACAATGATTTCCTCTACAAAATGAATAATGTTACATACGAAATTATAATTATAAAAATGTTAAGTTCAAACCATCTGAGTTCTCAACTTTGTACGCAAACTTTGTTAAAACTCCAAACTTCACAGGTTTGTCATATCCGGGAACTGCTAAATCTGTAGCTCCATTTACTGCAACATGTTCAACTTCAATGTCAGAAATGGCGGATTGAAGCACACATGACCAATTGACTAAATGATCTGCCCTGTATAATAACCCTTGATCAAATAACCTTTGAAAAGCTTCGATCACTGCTTGAGACCTGTTTTCGTCCATTGTAAATACTTCTTTTTCCCAATTTAGGGAGACATTTAAGCGACGCAATTGCTGAACTAAAATAGAGAGACGTTTAGCCATTTTTAAACTTTTAAGAGAGATGTAGATTAACTTATTGTATCAGATTTTTCGTTCTTCCACTTCCAAACTTCTTTTTCAAACAGTTCTCTTCCTAACTCATGTCTGTTAATCCCTCTTTCTTTCCACAATTTCTTTTCTACAACCACTTGAGTTGCTATGCCAGCATGGTCTAGTCCAGGGATCCATACAGTTTCTATACCTTGCATTTTATACCTACAAAGTATTGAGAACTTGTGCTGAAACAGGTATTGTACAGGGTGTCCCATTTTGGTTGTATATCTCAGTTTAATAATATTAGGAAAGATGGAACCTTGCGGTTTTAAGAAACCTCAGTAACTTTTTGTGAAACGAAAGAAGTTATAAAACAAACGCTGTACCTTCAATGTATTTTAATACATTTCAAAAAACGTAATAGATTTGTATATACAGAGTGTGGTCCATGAAGTGTACAACAAATGGAAACATTTTAAATTTGCAATTTATCAGAACATTGTATTAATCAAACTGTATTAGCAGTAGTTAGTTTTATTAACAGTTAAGGAATATACAGAGTAGGTCAAAAACGTGAAAACTGTTTTAGAGTAAAGTTCCCTTATTTCTAAAAATACAACAAAATGTCAAATAAATAAGTTGTTTAAAATTAAATCTTATGTCTTAAGTCATAGCGTTATACTCAGATTTTTAAAAGTTTTCGAAAATTTCGAAATTAAATCTGTATGATACAAAGTTTTATTATTTTGATTTAATACTTCTTTAAAGCAGTTCCAAATAACCGATTTTTAAACAAATTTAATCAAACCGAAACGAATTTGTAAAATTGAACTGAATTTTGATTTTTTTCTCTAACTGCTAAACTTCAAATTTGTTGCACGGATATTTATTGTTATATTAAAATATATAAAGATTTGAATAGGAGGCCATGACTTTGTATTAAAACATGAATTTTGATTCTAAATAAGTTTTTTTACTAACCTGGGAAATTTCACATATCAAAATTTGACACATGCCAAATTTTAGGAAATTATTTATGCCAAAATTAAAATTGTTAATACAGGGTGGTCCACTTAAGATGGATACAAGCCAATATCATGGTTGTTTGTCGCGCGCGCGATCTTTTCATTTTTGGCAGGAGGCTGTATATGGCTATAAGGCACACATTTTGCCCAGGGTAAGAAATGCGATACCTCATAGACGTACATTTTATTGGGGTTTGATATTTTTCGATTCATTCGTGTGGAAACTAACTCGCCGACCATAGGGAATTAAAAGCATAGGAAATATTCTAGGTGGGATTTGAGGTGCCCGCGTCGCTGTCGAACGAAAGGCAGAAGCGGTAAGCAAGGAGCCCCTGATCTCCAGATGTAAGGGAGTACATTGCAGAATGGTGGAAGGGATTCACTGCATTAATCGCTTAGTGGCGATTTTAACTGCCGATGGGGGCGCTGCTAAACGTAAACAAAGTCGAAAGAAGTAGGTAATGTGCAGGTAGCTAGCTTTGATCCTGTTACGGATTTCGGGTATTGAAACGGTTTAAAATACTGTTCAAGTTTCAATACAGCCGTGAATTTGTATAGATTTATACGTATTAAGTGTATTAAAACTCGATTTGTGAGTTTGAGTAGTGCCCTTGGTTTTTTAACAGTGTTTTGTTAGTGGTGATTAGAGAAGAAAGCGCCTTGTAAAACTTTTTCGAAATGAGAAAAGAAGTGGTTTTGACACTAAGCTTAGTATTTTCATACCTCAATTGCACTCCCGATAGTAGGTGCACAGTGGAAGGAGAATAAATATTGAATTCCAACCATATTATTTTGATTATACACACGTCCTTTTATTTTAGATGTTAATGGCTGTTTGGATGCCATAATAAACGTTTTAATATAGGTGAAAAGAAATACTTTTGATTAAAATGACGGCAAAACACACAGCTCACGCACAAGGTTCAAAAACGCGTGTTAAACATAACAAAGTAAATAAACAATAATAAATTCATATCCATTTCAATCGTTAAACATGTCCGATCACCTGTTTTCTGAGGTGGCGCCGTTGACCACCAGTGGTCTCATTGATCTTAGAAATCGCCATTGGCCGGTAGTTTGTTTTCCATACCGGAATAATATATTTTTCTTTAAGACATTTTGATATATTTTTTAAAATATGGGCACTTTACTCCTAAGCAGTTTTTAAACTTTTTGACCTACCCTGCATACCATTAAACTTTTATTAAAACTAACTACTGCTAATTCACTTTGAGACCATCCACTAATTTTTATGAAGAATACATATTTTTGGCAAATCGAAAATAAAAAAGTTTTCCATTTTTTGCAAATAATGGGAATAACTACACTGTATCATAACGTATTTTATTAAATATTATTATTTCCATACCATTTTACTAAGACGTCCTGTATAGAAACAGTTAAAGCATGTCCTAAGTGTAGAGTTCCAGTAATATTGGGAGGGGGTAAAATTATTGTAAATGGATTTTGATCCGATTTTACTTCAGTTGAAAAGTAATCTTCATCAAATTTTAACTTTTCTACTTCATGTGGCTTGTAGGCTGCAGATAATTCTAAAAAAAAACTTTTATTTTTTACCAGCGCACGTTTATTACTAAAAAATATCATTATTATTTGTGCGAACAACTAAAGAAAAACCCCTGTATATACTTTAATGTTTTAAATTTTAAAATACTTGCAGCGCCATCTGTGATTAGTTACGCTAACTATGTCGTTGATTATTCCACCACAACATCGAGTAAAATTATTTCACTTACCTGTATTTTCTTTCTTTTTTGCAAACATAAATACCTCCTCCTTATGTGGTTCGCACTTACAAGTTCAAAATTTTTGGTACATAACTTGCATTGTCTAAAAACTCCAAACATTTTTACTAATAAATAAAAATTCTCGCCGAGCCTCCGATTCTAGGTTAGAATTTAACACTATATAATTCTTCAGAGATGTCGCCACAAAGGTTTTTGCCATGTTGCTAAGTTTACTCGCTTCTTATTAGCTATTTCCGTTTGGATTTAATTGAAACTGATGATGCTAATAAATGATAAAAACGATTTTTTACAGGGAATTATTAAGGAAATAATTAAAAATTGTTTAAAAAACGTCAATTTATTTTATCTTTTACTTAACAAAGATGTGAAAAATAAGCTATGGCATCACTGCATTCACGACACATGATTGTCAAAAAGTGTGGTTAGATCTCAGAAATTTTCAAAACAAGCCGAAAATATGAATATTTTTAGTAGAAATGCCCCGAAATTAGGGCGCACCTTTGTTTTTACAACATTAACATCTAATAAAAATTTAAACCCATTTACAAACATAGTCTCAGTCCGTCTAAAATACTCCAATGCACCTCCAACAAAGTTTAAAGGTATTTTCAAGTTGGGACTCGCCGGAGTAACAGTAGGGGCCCTAGTTGGAACAGGATACTCCATTCATCAGCAGAACAAACCTCGAGAACACATTATAAACGAACAAACTTTTATTGAGATGGTTAAAGAGGTACCAGAAATTACACCAAGTCGAAGGGTATAGAGCTACTACATAATAAAGATTGATGTTATCTAATAAACATTCCTGATTTTAGATGAAATACCCAGAAGATAACAGTGGTTTAAAGCTGACTTTGTATCAATACCAAACATGTCCATTTTGTTGTAAGGTCAGAGCATTTTTAGACTATTATGGCATATCATATGACGTTGTTGAGGTAGACCCTGTATTAAGACAGTCCATTAAATGGTCAGAGTATAGAAAAGTCCCTATTTTAGTTGCAAAAACTGAAGATGGATACCAGGTAGGCTAATTTAAAGTAATTATAATAATTTTCCCCCATTATTTACTTTTATTTTACATTTTTAGCCTTTAAATGATAGCACAATGATTATTTCTGCACTTGCAACTTATTTAAAAGACACAGATAAGTCATTGCCCGATATTGTAAAATGTTTTCCATTTATATCTTTCCATAGTGAAGATGGAGCAAAGAAAAGTGAAATAATGAATAGATACTTTTTAATGTTAAGCAATCGACAATTTTTAAAAGAAGATGAAAAGGTTTTAGAGTAAGTATTTAAAATTTTAGAATTTTTTGGGTATTTAATGGAGTTTTTTGTAGAGAAGAAAGAAAATGGCGTCAATGGGCTGATAACGTCTTAGTCCATACATTATCACCAAATGTATATAGGACAAGAGAAGAAGCCCTCCAGTCTTTTAATTGGTTTTCTGAGGTTGGTGAGTGGGAAAAGAACTTTCCTGCTTGGGAAAGGAACCTTATTATCTATGTTGGAGCATCTGCCATGTATTTAATAGGAAAAAGATTGAAAAAACGACATCATTTAAAGGAAGATGTAAGGGAAAGTCTCTATGATGAGTGCTCAAAATGGGTAAGTCTACTTGATAGAATTTGTAAGATAGGCAATACTTTATACATGCCATTTGAGATGTTGCAACAGTGTATTGTGTTGGTGGCTGGCGGCAGTTAATAACTTAAGTTTCAGTAGAAGTAATAGAAAAAAATGTTTTTAGGTAAGGGAAATAAAAAGTAAGGGTACACCATTCTTAGGAGGGAATCACCCAAACTTAGCTGACCTGGCAGTGTATGGAATTTTAAACAGTATAGAGGGTTGCCTAGCATTTAAAGATTTGTTGGATAAGACAAAAATAGGTAATTGGTATTTTGCTATGAAAGATAGGGTATCTCAACATGAAGGTGCTAGGTTTATTTAAAGTGGTAAATAAATATAAATTTGCGTTTTATGCCTTTATTTATTTGTATAAATATGACAGTTTTATTGCTTAGAAACTTGTGATAATTCTAAAAGATATATATTTTTTGAAAAAGACTAATTTGTTTCATACGTAAAGCTTTGACTTCAACCTAATGCTCTACAAATAACTTTAGTATCAGATTTTGATAAATATATGTTCAGTAAAGTATTATAATTTTCTTTTTTAATATTAGTTATGACATTATTGAGCTAAACAGGGTGTCCCACCAGGAACTGCCGCAATGGATTTCTCGAAAAGTAGGCTTTGGAAAATTTGGTAACAATATAAAGTCAGTGGAGGACATACAACTAAAATATTTTGACAGCTCTACCACTTCCGGTTATACCCGAAGATAATGTCAACTTCTTTATTTTAAAAGAAACTCCCTATATATTGTTTATTTTTAAGAATATGCGTAAAATTCTAAATATAATTTATGTATAATTCTATACCTAAGTTCAACCGTTTTTGATCTATTTTAAATTTTATGTCAAAAATGATGTTTGCAAGCCATTACATACCCATCAATTTTCTTCCAAACAAAAGCCTTAAATATGAGTTGAGGGTTAAGTTTCTCGTAGAAAAAGAACTACTTTAGCAGACTATAATAATATTTTCACAATTAATAAATACAGAGTGGTCAAAAATATTCGTTAAAAATTATTAGGACAAAAATCTTTTAAAGTCAATTTTTTTAAATGGAAACCCCTATCTTTTTTACCTCATTCTATTAAGCATTAAAAGTAAGGATAAGTTTGTATAAGGATTTTTATTCCAAAAATTTATAGTTTTTGAGATATTAATAGTTAAATATTTTTTTATTCTAACAATGTTTTTAAGTACTGCTTAGTTTGGCTTTTAGTCAACTACCCCGTATACTAAAAACCAGTTACAAAGAAGCCACAAGCATCATACAAATAAAGACGAAATCAACTATTTCTTTCTAAACGCGTCGCTTAAATAGTGTTTGAGCAACGAAAAGGGGAATAATTCAAAGTGAGACAGAACTGATAATCGCCCGGCTTTTTACTACTTATTTTAAGTTTACCTACCCATACTTAAATGCATTTTTAGAATAGGTAAATATTACATCAGTAATATTTTTAAAACTATAAATTTTTGGAATAGACATCACAGATAAACTTAATCTTATTTTTAATGCCTAATAGGATAAGGTAATAAAAGATAAAGGTTTCCCATTAAAAAAAAAAATTGACTTTTAAGGTTTTTATCGTTATAATTTTTAATGATTATTTGTGACTACTCTGTATGACGGTTTTATCAAGTAGCCGGTCTTTACTTAGCATATTTATTACTAAGCGTATGCATCGATTATTTTAAACTAAAATATTTCGAAAACGGTTGCTCCTAGCGTCATCTAATAAGAGTACCTTTTTTACGTAAAAATGACTAAGGAATCCATTTCTTTTAACAAAAATGTAAATACAGGGTTGTACAAAAGTCATGAGCCTTTGAAAGTGAGAATATACATGTGGCTAGCGCCCTCTACAAGTAAGAGCTAAATTAAGAACAAATTCAAATTTCTCATGTCAAAAAACCCCCAGGTACCAATTTTCGTTCGGAAATCGGCATTATTTAGGAAATTATGCAGAAAAAACATAAATAAAAATAAAACTTTGACACCCTGTATCTTGAAAGCGAAGCATCTTAGACCACACGTTCATAGGAACTTTTTACCTTAAAAATACTTGAAAAATCACTCTCTGAAATATCGGACACTTATTAAATAACACCCTGTATAGGGTGTTCCATTTAAAATAAGAAAGTTGACATTAACTTTAGGCATAACCGGAAGCGGTAGAGCTGTCAAAATATTTTAGTTGTATGTCCCCCACTGACTGTTACCAAATTTTCAAAATTTTTTAAAGCGTATTTTCGAAAAATCGATCACCGCAGTTCCCGGTGGGACACCCCTGAATGTGTTAATTGGTACTTATTTATGAGAAAAACTTGTATATGTCACTGTAGATACATTGTTGAAAATAAAACATTGTTTGTATATATTAAAAAGTAATTTTATTTATGAATAAATTTATAAATAACAACTTCATAAAAAAATGTGTTTTTATCACAAACATTACATACACACGCTAACTATTATAAATATTTACAAATTATAAAAATAAGTTAGAAATAACTTAAATGAGGTTCAACAACTAACAAATAAATAAATAAACTAATTTTTCACTAAATTCATTGAAATATCCACATTTCTTTACCATAAAGATGCAATAGGTACATCTTGAATGACTAAATCCTCTTAGTCTTCAGTATTCTGATTGGTTCATTTCTAATGACAATTAGTATCTCTGCGTCACTTGCCTTATCCAATCCAAATAATGTGCTACTCTGACGTAAACTCCAGGAACTCCAACTTGACCACACCCTATACCCCAACTAACAACACCCACCACTTGCCAGGTACCTCCTCTTTCGCATACCATGGGACCACCTCCATCTCCTTTGCAAGCATCTTTGCCTTCCTCTCCTCCCGCACAGATAAATCCTGGGTGAAGTTTGAAATCATAACCTAGAAAATACAATTTTTAGACATTAAAGAATTGGTTATGTGTTTGCAAATATAATTCTACTTAAAAAGGAGTTTTCATAATAGAATTCTTTTTCCATCTAATTCGATTAAATAACACAGCAGATCATGTTTGTATGCAATACTTAATATTTAGAAACTTTATCCTTGAACTAGTGACAAACACAATATTGGCAACATTGTCACGAAGATCTTTTCCAATATGGCCGACTTATTTAACTTGTTTGTGATAAATTTTGTGGTTCTTAGAGTTTAATTAAATTTTCTACGATTTTTTAGTTTACTGACAATAAAAACACAAATATTTAACAATGACGCGGTGTTTTGTGCTTAAATAATGTCAATTCTCCAATCGTCCAAGGCTGTGTGAAAAAATAATGTGTACTAACCCAATCTGGTGTTTTGCAATTGTCTTTGACACTGTCCGAAACCAACTATCGGAACATCAACTTCTTTAAGAATGTTCTGGTACTTTCCAAAGTCCCCAAAGGCGTCTTTGCCCCATCCAGTTGTCCAGCATCTTGCTCCAGTATAGTCGTCCTAAAAAAAATAAAAAGATCAGTATAAGATTTTTTTATAAAGAAGTCATTTAATAACTATTTACCAAATTATTTCAATTACTTTTTCGGCGGTCGTTAAGTTATTAAATTTCGGATATTAAATTCTAATTTTAGACAACCTACTTGACAGGTGTTTAACAACTTTTATTCTATTTGTTATTGTTATAATTTTTATTTTTCATAAGGTTATAGACCTAATGATGTTTGTTTTATATT
Organism: Listronotus bonariensis; assembly: GCA_014170235.1. Classification (NCBI taxonomy): domain Eukaryota; kingdom Metazoa; phylum Arthropoda; class Insecta; order Coleoptera; family Curculionidae; genus Listronotus; species Listronotus bonariensis. The sequence continues at coordinate 65,611 of JACEGR010003119.1, read as the reverse complement.
TTTAGTAGCCTATACTTATAGTAGTGAATTATTTTGGATATGTTTAAGAATTCTCGTAAAAATAAATCTATCGCAGTAAAAAGAGTTTTATTCATGTGTTGTTTTTGGGGATTACCTGAGGATGTGGCAAACAAGCGGGCAGAATGTGAGGATGCTTAGTCCAGTCTACAGGTGTGTTCATTCTTAATATAGCAAGATCATTGTAGAGGGTTCCAGCGTAAAATTCTGGGTGCACAGTAACAGCGGCAACATCGCGTTCAATGTAGGGGTAGAACTCAACATCATGGTTGACATCCCATTCACCAAGTCGCACGCGTAAATCGAAGTTGGTGTATCTGTAACACAAAATAAAATGTATAACGAATATATTTTTGGATTGGTGCGAGGCTTTCAATGCATTTAATTAACAACTTAGGGTGTGCTCTGAATGTTATTATGAAAGTAAAAAAACTTACTGTTTCACGCAGTGAGCAGCTGTAATAATGTGCAGGGGATCTATGAGCGTTCCACCACATACATACACACTCTCTTTAGGATCTTTTTTCAAAATGGCGACCTGCCAAGGGTACTCTCCGAATTCAGAATCACCGTCGACGTATACGGGGTTCTTAATTCTACCGTTAATACCTTGAGAGTGTCTGGTACCACAAGTGGCTCTATTTGCAGTGGGTACCTGAGGTTTGTAGGAAGGTCTTCTGCAACAGACGTGTCGAGGTCCGCAGGATTGAGGTCTGCCGTAGTAAGCTTGACGCTGAAAAAATAATAAAGGGTTCAGTATATTTATTTTATAATTACCAATAATCAAATTTTGACCCCTTTTACTGTAAATGACAAAAAGTTTAATGAGATCAGATTACCTTTTCATTTTTACTTCTACCTTCACTAGTTTCTTTGATGTTGTCTTTGTCAGTTACGTCACGTCTCCTTCTACTGGTCGGGAACTTAACTTGTTTCGAATCTCCCCCACATTTAAGCTCTTACCTCCCCGGAACCCATTGGATTCATGGTACTGACCGTCTGGATCAGATTTCGAGGTTGGTTGCTCAAAAGTCACCTTATTTCCGTAACTATCAATATCTTGAGTAAACTTTTGTTGATATTGTTCAAATAGGCTTACGCCTGGGGTGTAAGACAGATTGTTGTATGATCTACCTACGAAGGAGTCGTGTAGACCACCTCCATAGTTCAAAGGATCATCGTAGTAGCCCCCAAACGAGGGTTTACCAGAGTAAAAATCGGGACCAGGTTCACTTGGACCCTCATAATGCTCTGGTGGACCAGAATAGTGGCCAGGAGGACCAAAGTGATGTTCACCAATATGACTTGGGGGTCCATCATAGATTTCAGGGCTGTGGTGATAGCTTGGAGGGCCATGGACAAACTCTGGAGGTCCGTGATGAAATTCCTCAGGGTGTTCCCTGTAGGGACCATCATAACCTCCATAATGATGAGGAGGAGGATAGTAAGGTTTGTGCAAATGATAGTGCTTATGTTTATTTAAAATAATTCCTTTTTTATAGGAAATTAAATCTTCGAATTTATGAACCAAGTGACTGTTTGGCGTTACATGCAAATTTACGAAAGGTTTGATTACTTTGTTTCCATAATCATCTTTAGTGAATTGTACGGACACCAAGGGATTTACAGAAACCAACCCTAAATTTATACCACTATAACCAATAGCTCCGTGGTGAGGATAAGGGCCATAGGGAGGGTAGGGATACCCACCGCCTCCTTGATGGGGTAAGCCGAAAGATACACCAAATGTAGGTTTAAGTTTCTTCATAATTTGGTCGTATTGGCTTTGGTACTGGCGCTGCAACAATTTTAGGCCTGTTTTAGGCTTGATTGGTTAAAATTTTGTGTAATTTTGTGGTTAATGTTATCAACAAAGCCAGTTTTTGGTTAATTTTGAGAGAGGCAGTGGGTATTCCTTAAACATTATGAATGTCCTGCAAAACCAGTTTACCAGTGTTATTTACTCACCGTTTTGGTTAGGTCAGGTAGAAGGTAGTAATAATATAGAAACAATAATTTTGTACATTTCTGTATCTTTTAACCTAGGGTCATATTTTGTGTCTGTTCTCACCAAATATTATTAATAATAGATCTATATACCCCATGTAGATATGAAGGAAACTTTTGCATATATAATTTGTCATAAACATTCTTTTAAAATTAAAAATGAAATGTCATAAAATCCATAAAGCCCATCCCCATATTTTTTTTCCAAACAGACACATATCATAATAATTAAACAAAATATAGGCTACAAACTCCGGTCTACCGAACAGGTTTACTTGTGCTGGTATTCCTGCGCAGTTCTACGCGCGAGGGTCCGGTCTACCGAGAAGGTCTTTAGGCCTGTCTGATGATACTGACGTATACCTTTATTATCAGATGCATTCTTTGTATCAGTTTACACTAGTAGTTAATCTTTGTTAAGTCATTAGTTATTGTTAATTTTTTTAGTGAATATATATCTTAGTTTAATACTTCTTTCAACACACGTGGGTTTGATCAAAGACGTATAAGAATACAGACGGCTGCGCTTGGCCTTATTTGTAGCCACTACTTTAATCTATCTCTTTTGCCCTTATTTCGCAAGCTGTATGCCGATAGTCGATATAATGACCTATGAATAGAATAGAGAGTCTGTATTCCAAGACGTCTTTGGTAACATTATAACAAAAACTTCAGAACCCCGTGTAAAGAAGGTTGTACTCACCCCTTGAACATTATGTTCCTTATCGTCTTCCTTCTTCTCAATTGGTGCTTCTCTCTTTGACACCTTCTTTTCTTCCTTTACTTCTTCAGTTACATTGGTCTGCGTATCTTTTGGAACACGGATCTAAAACATAGATGTGTTTTTAATGCAGTCACATAAAAACTGCAAGGAAAGTATACGCACAAATGACAACATTTACTTACAAGGGTCATTGTGCCATTTCCATCAGTAATAACTCTAGTTTCCTCTTTCTCAGTTTCGGCCTCAATGTCACTCTTCAGGTTTCTTGGATCCAAAGCTAAATATAGATCGTCTTTACGTCCGATAACATCATGGGTGGGACATTGATCGTAAGGAACGCACACACAGTCGTACGATTCAGCCCTAAAAATAAATAAATAGTGCATTTTATTACATTTTAAAAGAACCACTAATTTAAAATCTGCATTTTGAAAACTCCTACTTACCGAGCAGATTCAAGTCCCTGGTATTTATCAGCGTAGTTCGATCCCAAATAGTTGTTGTTTATGGAATCTACGTTCAGTTCTTTCTTGTAAAGACCGTTGGAACCATAATAGGCACTGTTTGCACCAAAAGTGGACGAAGAGCCAAATGTACCTAACCCAGTTGAGGAACCTCCGAATGTTTGTGGTCCAGTTCCTAAAATGCAATAAATTATTATTACATGCCATTACTTTATAACGAAAAATGAATTATGTGTATTAAGTGCTGTTTTCGTACCATAATTTTCACTGATTGGCTTAATTCCTGAAAATCCGCTTGCTAACGATTGTCCACCAAAGGAAGCTCCTGAAGAACCATAGTTGGCTAGTGTTTGTCCACCATAGGTAGCAGAATTTAGTCCACCAACAGTGGGTCCGAAACTTTGGCTGCTACCTCCAAGGGGAAGAGTTCCAGATGAGCTAGGGATAAATCCATTAGTCAAGGAAGAGCTGGAACCGAAGGAATTTGATTGACTGAACCCATCGAAGGATGTGGAGACTGCTGCAGCTGCAACTGGAACTGGATTTACCACAACTGTAGGAGGCTTTGTTTAATCCATCGACATTATGGTGATAATGGTGGTGAATGTGTTCCAATTTTCCTTTGTTGGGAACAGATGCAGTTGCGTGACCTCCTTGAGCGTTGACGGTGATTTCAAATCTCTTGTCTTTTTGAGAGCTAGCATGACCCACGGATTCAAATTGGTAAGGACTGTCTCCCACTGAAAGACCAGGTGCTTTGTTGAAATATTCAGCACTAGGTGGTTTGTCTAGAAATTCTCCCTCAGCTAAAATTTCACCACCTAAAACGAAATAAAAAATATTGTTTTTTAATCAACCGCGTTATAAAATCTCTTTAATACTCACCACTTAAAAATGGAGGTTTACTAACTCCACCATAGTATGGAGGCTTCCCGCCACTTAAGCTATTTCCTCCAAAACTGGGCCCATAGCCTCTCCTGGGTGGTTTATTAGGAGCGAACGGGGGATATTTTCCTCCAGAGTGTGGTGGTGGTGGTGGCGGCCTAAATTGACCTCCTTGGGGACCTCCAACCGGTTTTCCAGGGCCATAACCTCCACGCACTCCCTTAACGGGAATGGTAGGGATGGGGCGACCGACGGGGTTGATTGCAACTGGTTGGGCATAGATAAGTTCTTCGGGGGCAATGTATGGACGTTTGCCTTCGATTTCTTCGTCACACTACATAAAAAACAGGAATAAGTACCCAAAGAACGTATGTATTTGAGTTAATTGATTACAGTATTTGTAGGTATTCTATGATCAAATGGGTACCTATTTATAATTTTTACCTGCATTAAACCCAGATAACATAGCCTCTCCTTTATGATATTTCTTGCCTCTCCATCATCTCCTTTTTGAAGAGCTTCTTGTAAATTAGGGTCGCTATAAACTTCATCGTACCCTTGAAGAGCTCTTCCTTGTCTTTGAGAGACAAGGATCTCGTCTATCACCTGTAGGTTAAAAAAAAGAAAATAACAAAAATAGAAATAATAAAAATATTTATGAATTTAACTTGCTCTACAACAACCGTTACCTTGTTAACATCAGTGACATTTTGTTGATATTGCTCCTCCAAGTTTTCACTCGCTGCCGGCTGTAAATCTTGGTTTGACGTTTCGTACTGTTGGATGGACTCATCAGTGTTCAACGCAGGGCTTTTGTTTTCTTCTTGATTCCATGACCAATTTCTTTCTTGTGCTGTAGTACTATAGGTGAGAAGCAACAGAAGTGCCCAAGGGGCTAGAAACAATCTCATAGTTCTGAAATAGAAAAGAAGGCTGTATTTTCGAGTTAATTTGTATTCTCTAGGGCTGTAGGCATTTTCTAGTACGAGATCCCAATAAAAAGTAATCTTTGTCCATCTGGTTATTGGATAAAATGATATATTGTTTTATTAGGAGAAAAAATAATAGTTTTTATGGCGAGATAGTATAGTTGATAGACGAGCCTAGCGAGTACGGCATCTACAGCCGAGCCATAGAAAAACACTTCTTCTCTAAATAAAAAGGCGTCATTTTTTAATTCATACGTTTAAATTTAAAATCATTTGCACATTATTAGGTATATTTGCATTACGCATGTGGCAGGAGAAAAACACTGCTTTATTGGCGCCCGAAAAATATATGTAGTACATTATAAACCAAGGTGAAAAGTGTTTCATTACTGTCAAGAAGAACTAACCAGAACTAACCAAAACAGATGGAGCGCGGAACGAGCGACAAAGAGGCACAATCTCGGCGTTCGGCAGCGTTCGACATCTGTTTCTCTCCTAATTGAGTGAGCGTGCAGTGAAAAGTGAATGTGGTGTCAATTGTGTATAGCAAGGATATTTGCGGCGATAAAGGTTATGATTCTTTCGATATTAAATATATGTTCAGTGATATATTGTTGAATATTCGTGCTTTCATCATTAAAATAAATAGCATTGGTCCGCTATGACGTTGTCATGTTCAACTATCGTCAGTAAACCGACTTTGCAGACAACCGATTTTTTCTTTTGATTTTTTAAAATCAAAAACGCCACGAGACATTTTATCGTGCGTATAGGTGTCACAGAGATCTTTAAAATATCCGACAAGATGTCAATTTGAAATTATACTTTTTGTTGTACCCTGTATATCTTAAGAGATAATAAAAATCTGATTATATTATATTATAAAAATTTTAAGGGAGTTTTAAAATTACTTAAAAAAAATTTGACACAAATTTGTATTTTCTTTTAGAACAAGGATACTGACATAAAAAAAAAAGTTAAGAAAAGATGAGGCTTTAAAATCCGTTAGACTAATAAAAAATTAGAATTTAAATTACTCCACAGAGGTATTCGAAAATTTGGGACGAAATACAACATTTGGCTCTCCCCTGTAATAACAACTAATCCCATAAAACTTTTTGAACTCCCCATATTAAATAATAATCTTGATAAAAGGATCCACAATCAGACTAAAAGATAATTGAAATCGGTCGAAAAACAAAAAGTTGTTTGAACAAAATTTTGTTTGTCCGGTTTTTTTATCTAGGAGTGTATATTTTTTATCAAATACAGTTCCGGATTAACCCTATAAGCAAATTAAGCAATACTTGCTTAGGGCATCACGTTGTGGGGGGCACCTCAGAGGGGTACCAAAGAGTAGAAAAGAAAAACGAAAGAAAAAAATAGTAGAAACGCCGGTTTTAGTATTATATTTTCAAAGTAGAGACCTTTTCTTTTGCTCTTCATAAAAATGTTAGTACAAAATGGGTTTATCAAATATACTCACTTTGGGGATTTAGTAAAAGGGAGGGCCTTTGGGGCACCACAGGAGTCAACTGCTTAGGGCATCACGAAGTAGTAATCCGGCAATGATCAAATATATTAGATATGTTAACAAAGTATCACGAATAAGTTGCCCAAAAAATGGCCAAGCCTGTGATTAATTTTAAAAAATCTTAATATTTTTGGAACACCCTGTGAATTGTCCACTTTTCTAGGTGGTTTCTACCCAATCAGCACAGTACGTACAAAGTACGTACATTTTACATCCATTTTACGTCGTTACGTCCAGAGATCTAAAATGTACGTCTTATGTATGTACTTTTAGAAATCACTTATATACGTACATTTACATCTTATGTATACAGTGTGTCTAGGTAATTAAGTTGACGTCATATGGGAAAAATTTTTATTATTTGTTTTACGAAAAAAAGTTATTTTTATAAAAGTTCTGCATAGTCGAAAACCTACAATACAATTATCAGGTATCGAATTGTGTCGGTCATCTACGTGGTCTAGCCAAAAATGTGATGTTTGCTTCAGAGGAAAGTACCTGTATTTTTTCCTAATATCTTAAACTGTCATAAAGAAAAGATGTTTAGAATTAAAAATTACTTCCATATATACAATTTTGTTCATTTTTAAAATAAAAATAAAAAAATCGATTCTGTGAAAATCTAGAAAATTTAAGGTTGTACATTAGTGGCATTCTTTATGTTTTAGTAACAATACATTTTAAAAAATATATTTGAAACTGTTCTATGACATTTATAATCATGGAATATAGTGCACTAATGTACAAACCTAAATTTTCACCATTATCGCAAAAATATATATATATATATATACAAATTAACAAAATTGCATATTTAGGGGTAATTTTGAATTATTAACATCTTTTCTATGTAACAATTTTTGATATTAGCAAAAATACAGATACTCTTAGGCAAAAATTACATTTTTGGTCAATCCTCGTAGATCACTGATACAATTTGATATCTGATGGTTGCTTTTTAGGTTTTAGACCATGCAGAACTTTTTAGAAAGAGTAACTTTTTTTCGTAAAATCCATAATAAAAAGTTTCCCATATGACGCCAAACGTAGACACACTGTATAGAGCCTATACAGGGAAACCTTTTATATAGGTTTTTTCTATCCTTCTTGGTTATTGTTAAAAGTAGGTGGTAAAATATAAATGAAAACCCTGTACGTTTTCGATTTTCAAATTTTCAAAAATTCAAATTTTAGAAAGTCCAATTTTTTCGCTCAATTTACGTTCAGCTTACTTCTATAATCAAAGAAAATGTACATACATAATACGTACACTACGTACGTACATAATACGTACAGTATATACGTACATCAGACGTACAATATGTACGTATAGTGAATGTACGTTTTTGCGGAAAAGGTACATACATAAGACGTCTTATGGATGTACTACGTACTTTTGAGTACGTACATAAGATGTACGCTACATCCTAAAGTTACGTTCATAAGACGTACATAAAACGTACATTGGCTGATTGGGTAGTGGCCCTCTTAAACCAATCTACATATTTCCAAAACTATTTATAAAGTGAAATCGCGAAAAAAATTTAAGGAAAGACAAGACCGCCCTCACATTTCTTTAATTTGGCAAAATCGTAGGAAGTTATTAGTAATAAAGTTAAGTGAAAAGTAGACCAAACACCGTTTGGTTCTGCTTTTACTTTCGTTGTGTGGAACACTTTCTTTATTTATTTTGCCGAACAAAACATTTCTTCTTCACCTCGATGATGTCATTATTATGTGCGAAACATCGAGGTTGTTTAGGTATTGAAATTATTAATAAATTCATTTATGTAATGTTGTTAATTTAATGGTGTAACGTGCGCCAAAACAAACGATGGTTTTTGGGGAGCCTGTGTTAATTTGTTTGCGAATTTATTGGCAATATTTATGTAATATTATACAGGGTTAATCATGGAAAAAATTGTTGGATGTACAGGGTGATTTAACGAAAGTGAAAAAGTACCTACTTATATCTCTGGTAATATAGGTGTTTCTTACTGGTGGTCCCCCCTTAAAAAACTTTTTATCTTTAACGATAAAAAGATGAAATTTGGTTTATTGTTTTCTATTATTTCCAGTTTAACCCGAAATGACTTCTACTTTCAAATTTTTAATGGCGAACCGGTATATTTTTTATTATTTTTGATACAATATGACATTCTGAAAACAATGACACCTCATATGGCATTTTTTAACATTTGTGCTCTCAAATATTTATTTTTTAAATTCCAATCCAGAGTGCCATGACAAAGGGAAAACGGATTGTTTTAAGTCAAGTAGCCATGGAAAAATTAAATTAATCGTCTTTTATTTTTTACGACGTCTTAAGGCGGATTCAAAGTTTGCAAAATCCTATTTATGGTCATAACTTCTTTTTTTGAAAGGGAACAAGGGTGGCTCGTCCGCATATCCTAAAACAGGGTTTTATTCCGAATAATTTGGTACCACATAGGCGGTATTTTAAGTAAGACTTTTCTACAGAACACATAATAATTTCATAATGTTGTCATAAATCGATATAATCATTTAGTAGCATAAAAAAAATGAATTTTAAGGGATTGTAACTTAAAAATCAATCACTCTTTGATATTTTTGAGGGGAACGTTTTTACTAAAAATTGGACGGCTTCCCTTTAACCCCTTAACCACCAGGGCCACCACCCCAAAATTCTTAAATGAGAAGGCTGGTCGAGTGATACATCATTTTAAAGCTCCTGACGAGTACTTTATAACCCTAGAATATGAAGTCAATATCTTCACCTATTACAAAATGGCGTACTTTAAAAATTACCTGATTCGGATGATCATATTTCCGAAACTAATAAAGTTAGATCTACTTAATGTGGTATTTTCTTAAAGCTCATTTAAAGATCGTTTTAATGGTAAAATAATATACAGGGTTCTTAAATAAAAAAATATGTACTTTTTCTTCTATCCTGTATATTACTACCCGTATCACCATTAAAAAGACCTTTAAAAGAGCTTTAAGAAAACACCACATTAGGTACATCTAACTTTATTAGTTTCGGAAATATGGCCATCCAAATCAGGTATTTAGGTAATTTTTAAAGTACCGCCATTTTGTAATAGGTGAAGATATTGACTTCATATTCTAGGGTTATAAAGTACTCGTCAGGAGCTTTAAAATGATGTATCACTCGACCTGCCTCTCATTTAAGAATTTTGGGTGGTGGCCTGATGGTAAGGTTAAAGGCGCCGTCCAATTTTGTGTAAAAACGTTCCCCCTCAATAAATATCTTGACGTGTTTCGGCGATTTTCTCAAATCTGTCTCGTTTCGAAGATAACTTGAGTGGAAAGTTTTCAAATGAACACCCTGTATAATTGTTGTATTAAAACTTCTCGACAAACCCTGTATTAACTGTTTCACTTTCGTTAAATAACCGTGTTCATATATCTGACAGTTAAAACTCCAGAACTAACTAATTAATAATTATGTACCATGAACTTCAAAAATCACTCGCACAGAACCATGTTTTTACTATCGCCTATTATCATTTAAATTAAAGTACTAAACACATAAAAATCGCTTTTATTTTATCAAGTCGATTCACCGTAGCACTTTCACTCCTAGCTATTGTCTTTTCTTGTGTACTAACTTGAAAATTTAAATACAATAGAATATTTAAGCAATTGTAATGATCTATATACTAGTATTTTCGGAGAAATCAAGAAAAAATTAACTATTACCAAGAGAAAAGCGACTTCTTCCCTTTTCATTTAAATAATTGTTCACTGTCTGCTTAATTTACAATTTCTGTAAGGATTTAAAAAGCTTCTGTACAATGTGCCCCAGAATATGTTGGCAATCTTTTTTTTTATATACAGTCCGCCTAACAGAACACTGTTCAATTTATTAAGATCACATTTTTCAGCTCAAGCCATCAATATTTTTATCTCTTTACTATACAGAGTGGAAATGTCAATTAATCTAAGTGCCAAAATATAAATTTTGGTTTTATGTCCAACAATATGTTCTATGTCCCAGCAAACACTATTTGCCGGCAATATACATTTTTCATATTGGCATTGATGGTAAAGCATTGGGAATTTATACTTTTCAAACCATATTATTTACATTGGTATTTAACTAACATTCGAGAAATTTTTTGATCTGTTTTATTTATAATGGCGGCTAAACAACATTATTTTATGTCCTTTTACATAATTTAAAGGAAATGGCCTTTTCCTAACATTTTATTGATACAAATCATGCAAATAAAAATTAAATCAAACAAAATGTTTATTATGTATTTTTGAGAGAATAAAAATAAAATGATGGTAAAATTAGCTAGGTTAATTTCGACGATTTCGACCGAAGGTGATAAATTCAAATTTCCCGCTGAGCCGAAATACAAGATTTGACAATTTGACAGATGAGGCAACCTTGCTTTTGTTTGGCCGCTTTATGCAATTGTTTTCTACGTGGTTTTCTAGCTTTTAGTTTCTTTTTAAAGAAAAGAGTTTTTTTCGATTACAAAATTATAAATATGTTATTTAACTTTTGGGACATTCAACTTATAAAACTTGCAATACTTACTTAATGATAAATGCCATTATCCTAAACGCATTTTTTGCCAATAACTTATTAATGATGGATGCCATCATCCTAAACGCATTTTTTCATCATAAATTATTAATGACGGATGCCAAAACATTATCTGCAAACAGGTGGCCTAATAACGGCCAATTGCCCACTTTCGCGTCTTTTGATACCTTTTTGCCAATGCCTTGCCATTAAAGAGCGTTGGCAATGCCAGTAAATTAAATGTACAATGCCGGCAAAAATATTATGGGGTGGCAACCCAATATACCACTATGGGATGAAAGTGCCAATTTCACCCCAGCGATTGCAAAGTCCAAAGTTGAAGCCACCCCAACCGGTAAAGTGACTACACGTCCTGATTTTGGCGGAACAGTCCCGCTTTTTGGAGGACTGCTCCGCGTCCAGCCGATTTTGGAAAATGTCCCGAGTTTTGGTGGGACTAGGTGTAAAGAAAGGAAACAAAAGGTTTCTGCGTAGGTGAGGACTATTTTTTCTCTTGATAAACTTTTGGACATGAAAGAGATTATGATTAAGTTGACCCATTTATTAAATTAATCGTTTCCTGTTGAAACATTTCAAAGGTAAATGACATGAATAAAAAAAGTTAAGAAAAGATGAGGCTTTAAAATCCGTTACACTGATAAAAAATGTGACGTTAAATTACCCCACAGGGTATTCGATAATTTAGGTCAAAATACAACATTTGGCTCTCCCCTGTATAACAACTAATCCCATGAAACTTTTTGTAATCCCCATAATAAATAATAATCATGATAAAAGAAGCTACAATTAGAATAAAAGATAATTGAAATCGGTCAAAAACCAAAAAGTTATTTGAGTATTTAAAGACCTATTGTTTTGCTCTTCAAAAATTTTAGAGGGAAAAACACCCATTTTATTTCATTTTCTTCCTTTGTCCCGATTTCTATGATTGAAAATGTGGCCACGTTACCCATATGTCCAGCATTACATCCTTTATTACTTATTTCTGTGATTTCTGGGAGTTTCTTATTTTGGCACTTAGACTATTTAGCACTTGCACTCTACCTTAGCACCACTAACTATTCCAGGTGTCCCTCGCCGATTTTCATGAAACTGCAATATGTTGTAGTACATCAAAATATGGGACACGTATTTTTTTTATCGTCTATTAAAGACTTGTAAGGGGTGAAATGCACCTCTGAAATCCATCTACAAATTTTTGAATTGAGATAACTTTACGAAATCAACATATTTTTAATTGGTAATTTTATTTATCGAGAACTCTATCAGCTATTTATTTTTCTTAAGATATTTGAAAAAAGTCAATTTTAGGGTGTACTTTGGGGTGCATTTTACCCCTTAAAAGTGATTAATTGCTGGTAAAAAAATACGTGTCTCTTATTTTTTGATGTACTACAACATATTGCAGTTTCATCAAAATCGGCGAAGGACACCTAGGATAGATTCAACATTTTTATTGTTATTTAAAGAAGACCTATTTGACTTATTATTGATCCCATACTTATAAAAAGGTTTTGAGATGCCCCATACTTCCCACTTTGTTCGTTCCTTTATCCCTAAAGTGGCTAGGTGGTAGAACCTACTGCTCACAAATGTTTTCTTTCCCCTTAAAATTTCCAAAACTTCATTTCATGTGTTAATAACCTTCATATTACCATACTAAATCCTGTAAGGTATGCTAGAACTTAGGCTTAGACTTAGACTGTCCCAATATAAAACAGTTTTATATAGTAAATAACACCATTTTTATTATCTTATCTTTTGCTTTACACGCTTAAAAACGGCTTTAGGCCCAATCTTTCGTATATTTTCTTTGGCCTTTATGACAGCTCATAAAGGCCTATATAAAGTACTAAATACCTTGAATGCCCGACTAGCTTAGCCAACGTTGATAGTACAAAACATTGCATTTCACCAACCACTTTCAAATTTCCTATACCGGTACCTATCTATAGCTATTGTCGTTGTATTATAAACCAACAAACAAAGATGCTATTTTTGTCCAAAGACCTTTCTTAGAGCCCCCTTTAAAATCAAGACCAACTTGTAAATCAAAACAAAAGTAATAGAAACGAAGAAAAATATTTTTAAAAAAGCAATTAAACTTTTTTGCATTCTAGCTGCACTTTTTATGCATAAAAATTAAGAAAAATCTAATTATAAACGTATCGTAACTAAGTTTAATTATCAGAAACCTATTAATATGCATTTATCTAGCAGAACTCTCTTTTAATACATTTTTTTGGTGCCACGTATGTTTTATTTTCTAAATAAGCCACTCACCCGAATTTTTTAAATCAGCCGGCACCACAAACAAAAAAACACCACACAAAACCGTCGAAACTGTTTAAATTTCACTCTCTATCTCCGGAATATATAGGAACCCCCACGCGACGTAAGATTCACTTTCTTTAAGAAGGACAGTACCACAGTACCACAGGAGCGTCAATTTTCAATTTTGTCAGTGGGATACCAGCATCGAATTAAAGAAAATTGACGAAATTTGGATTGTGGGTGCCAAAAAGGATGAATTAATTAAAAATTTAAATGCAGACTTTGGATCGCAAAATGTCTACTCAGCTGTATTTTTAATTTCCATTTGGCATTTTTCTTTGAGAATTTGGATGCAGTTGTTCAAATAAAAGGAGGTTATAGTGAAACATAGATCCTGACCATGTTAGTTGACTGTACTTTTTGTTTATTTTTGATACAAAATGAAGCATATTTTGTAAAAAAGTTATTTAGTTTTTTAACTCTAAAATTTTCCAAATGGCTTGAAATTTGTGTTTTTATATTTTATATTCTTTAATTTGGTAAAAACTTTGCATCAGATATAAAAAAAACAAAAAAAAAAATACAGGACTTCTTTTCTTTATCTAAAATAAGATGTCGTACTAGTTTAATTTGAAAATTTAATAAGTGTTTTTTCTTTTTAGATTATTAAATCTCGGTATTCTTATGTAAAATTTGTTTTTTATTTTAAGATTACCAATTCTCGCTATTGTTGTGTAAAATTTGACTTGTTTCAAAATTAAATATAAATTCAAAATAAAAGTGTTCTCTTGACCGTTTTAATTCGGAAGGGCGGGGGTTGGTTTGATGATACACATTTTTTATAGTAAAAATTTCTCTTAAGAAAAAAACCACTCACCAATTGTTTTTTTTCAATGTGTAAAATAAATCCAAAAGCACTGTTACACAACTTTTTTTCACTTCACGATTTTAAAAATATTAAACGATTGGTTTCTATTTCTTAAAATATTTTTGTTATATATTTATAAATTATTTCTTATCTATAGAAAAGGAAAATATGCAATGAATATTCCTCCAAGTCGGTACCACAATTTATACATTAACCATATTCGTCCATCAGCTGCATTGAGTTTAAGGGGTACTGCTTGAGCCGGATTTAAAGAATTGGTGCGTACCAAACGGATCTGAGAAGAAATTATGTAATTTTGGTTACTTGGATTTTCTGAATGAAATTGAGAGTTCGTAGTGGCATAATTTGTTTGTTGTTATAGTAATACCGTCTTTTGGTGGCAATGAACTAGATTTAATACTTAGTATTGTATTTTTTTGATCTTGAGAGAGTTAAAAAACATTTTAAGCCTAAGTACTAATACTTATGTATAACGTGGGTGCTTTAAGTCGTCAGGCACTGGCTAAACGGCTGCCGGCGGTTTTCCTCAATTATAACAAGAAACCGCCGTCCGGCGGTTTTATCTATTTACGTATATGAAAACCGCCGAAAATGTGAATTCACTAATTTGTTATTACCGGCGGTTTTTACTTATTTTATCGGTAGATGACGCTGTACGGCAATTTTGCTTATAAAAACAATTGAGAACCGCCGAATAATGGGTAAAGTAATAATATTTTTATTTTATAGTAGAGAGTCTTGTAGACCCTTGTTCAGTGCACAGGCGATTTTAACCCTCCCATGTCTCTTTATTCTTGAGACCGTTTCTCTAATTTTTCGTAAGTTTACGGCGGAAATTCACAGCGATTCTTCTGTATACTCCTCTCGACGTACTCACATGCTGTACCTCCCTATTCCATCGTCTACTCTAGTAAAGAAATCAATAATTTATGAGGGTAAAAAAATGTTTAATCATCTGCCACTTGCGCTAAGAAAAATACAAAATATAAAACGATTTCGAGTCCAAGTTAAAAATCTTTTAATCGAGAAAGCCTTTTATAGTTTAACTGAATTTTATGACTCAACGTTTTAAATTACTATTTATCTGAACCGATTTTATTTATTTATTTATTTTTTGTTATCCTTAGTGTATATATTAGGTTAAGTATTTTATTTGTAACTGCTTTGTCAATGAAATTTTATTTTATGACAATAAAGCCATGTTTGAGTTTGAGTTGAGTTTGAGTTTAATCAACAAACAAAATTTTAACTCGAACGTTTGACACCTACAAAGAATTTGTCGAAGCTCTTTATAAGTGGAAAAAAATGGACATCTTTGTGGGAAAAAAGCTAGGAGTAAGTAGTTCAGCGGCAGAAAAAAAACGGATTTTTATACAAATAAAACTAAAGTATGCATTCTTAGGAAAAGAAAAAAGTTACAAGATAAATAATTTATAAACACGGCTTATTTCTTCTATTATGTTATTATAATTTAAAAAAAAATAAGTTGATCCATAGCTACAGTGTTACGAGTGATGACACGTATGCCACAAGTTCCGAGTTTGAATACCTGATAGGTAGCTAACTTTGTTTTCCTTTTTGTATTTTTTTCTTGATTATTTTTTCTTATTTTTTATTTTTTGAAAATATTAAGATGTATCTAATGGCTGACTTTTATGTTGACGATGACATCCTGATAAGTTATTACTTCGCCTTTCCTGCCTGACAAATTTGATTTAAAGTCTTTTTGGTTCCATGTGACGAAATAGTTTTGTAAAGTGCTATTTCAAATTATAGACCCTTAATAAAGTGGCAATCCAGCCACGAACCGTTGAGATCAGGGAATTCAATCCCGCAAACACAGGATCCCGCAAATGCGGGATCCCTCTAAGTTACTGCGGGATCAACATTGCGGGATTTTCCGTGCGGGATCTGCGGGATTCAATATTAAATTACAACTGTGTAAAGTCTATTCCGCCGACAAGTGTCGAGGCTGAGCGTGCGTTTTCAGCTGCAGGATATATTTGCAATAAACTGAGATCAAACTTAAAAGATGATACCTTCGATATGTTATCTTTTCTCCGAAAATACTTCCAAAATCAATGCGACTAGGTAAAGTTGACAATTAACTTTTAAACTAAGTTTACCACAACTACACTAACTAAACTAAGTTTAAGTAAACCACTAACTAATGTATTTTGTATTTTTGTATATGAAATAAAAACTTTTTGCAACTACCATAGTTTGTTTATGACTTTTCTTAAGCAATTAGCATGTTTACATATGGTTTGAAATTAATAAAAGTTATATATATATATATATATATATATATATATATATATATATATATATATATATATATATATATATATATATATATCCATGCATTCTTGCGGATCCGTGGGATCGAAGATTTTTATTTCGCAGGTTTGCGGGACTGAAGTTTTGGTGCGGGATTGAATTCCTTACTTGATATAAATACAGATAGATGCTTTGTTGTACCTGTCCCCATTCCACTATACTAGACCAATTTGTTTTTCCAAAGAGTGCTATAAATAATAATATTAAACAATAAAACCAAAAACAAAAACTTAACGCTTACGGCACAGCTAAATAATAGATATTTTTGTACCAAGGGCGTAATATAGCACTTGTATACGCCCACGCCTGAAAAACAGGGCCATATTAACTGCTTGAGGCCCCCTAGGCTAGAATTTCCAGAGCGCCTATTTTCCACTAAGTGCAAAAAAAAGAAAGGTCATTCCCTCTTTTTTGCGCCTATTTGCCTATTTCATTCCAAAGCACCTTATTGACAGAGAAGTTCTTTACCAAAAATCCCCACTGAACTTAAACTGTTTAAAAACTCCCCTGTCTGGCGCCTATTTTTTCATGGCGCCCCAGGCTGTAGTCTAGTCAGCCTAATGGATAATACGGCCCTGCTGAAAGTTGTTGCCCGAGCACCGCAAGGGCAACATTCAGCTTTGGGCGTAAAAGTGCTTTACGCCAGAGGTGCAAACAATGTTTTTTCGTACGACTGAAGTTAATATACAACCCTTCTCTGTAGTTAGGAGAAAATTTCATAGCTCTTAATGTTAGCTCTAAAATTGTTATCAGTATACTTTTAACATAATGTTTAATTAAATAAATTGTTTTGGCATACAAAAAATTTGAAGCGTCGTAATTTAATTATTGTCTTATAAATGTATAAATGCGGGCGTTTTTGATACTTTTTTGTCCTAGGGCTAAATTGTATTTTACGCCCGGTCGTACAAAAATGTTTATTAAGGTTAGATTGACTTTGCTATTATTCGGCGGTTTTTAATAGTTTTCATAAGCAATACCGCCGGTAATAACAAATTATTCAATATTTTCGGCGGTTTTCATATACATAAATATATAAAACCGCCGGACGGCGGTTTTCTTCTTGTAATTAAGCAAAATCGCTGGCGGTCGTTTAGCCGGTGCCTTTAAGTAAACTAGGAGATATTTTGAGACGAAATTTGAAGAAAACACAGGTTTTATAGGATAAATATTTTAAGGAATGAAGGAACGAACCAAATAGGACTTTTGGATATTTTATTCATTGATGTATTATGTTACTTTGTTACAGTATTTCTAGGGAAAAAATCATTCTTGCTAGTTCTTAAGAACAGAAGTCGTAAAATATCATTAAAAAACTTAAAGTTCTCCATAATTATAGACCGTCAGATCATCGTCCAACAAAGGGAACAATTGCAACCAGTAGGCTTTTTAAACAGTAATTTTGATTACCCTGTATAATTGTGAGTAAGATTCCTTCGACAATCCCAATTCTTCATAAAATGCCCGATATTTTTTTAAAGGTAAAACACATTAAGCGTGTCCTTTCTTCCCTTAACACCAAGAAATCGTCTAGGCTGGATGGCATACCAGCAAACGTTTTAAAAAAATGTGCTCCAGAACTTGCACCAATCTTAACTCGGCTCTTTCGAATTTCTTAAGACACAGGTATCTTTCCAGAGAGCTGGAAAGCTGCACGTGTTCAACCTATTTCCAAGAAAGGATCTAAATCTCTTTCATCTAACTATAGACCAATATCAATTCTCTCAGTTATTTGTAAAGTAATGGAAAAATTAATTAATTCACAAATTCTTAAGTACTTAGAAAAACACAAAATTTTGCATGACAGGCAGTATGGATTTCGCCACAAAAGATCTACAGCAGATCTTCTTTTCTTCGTATCACACTGTTGGAATAAGTCTCTTGTGTTTCTAGGTGAGTCCCAGATCGTTGCTCTTGATATATCCAAAGCTTTTGACCAGGTCTGGCATGCCGCACTTCTTAATAAACTTCCCTCCTATGGTCTTTCAACTAAATTCTGTACTTGGCTCTCTAGTTATCTATCTGATCGACGTATATTAGTTATTGTGGAAGGGCCATTCTTCAAGCTTTCACCAAGTAAATGCTGGAGTCCCTCAGGGCTCAGCTCTGGCACCAACATTGTTTCTTCTTCACATCAACGACCTTCTCTCGTCCACAACTAATTCCATTTATAGTTTCGCCGACGATGGTACCCTTCACTCCAGTTTTCAGGTTCCTAAACCCATCACTAAATCTGACTTGGAAAACAAACGCAGAGCGATGCAGATACGCAGGATCTTAATTTAATATTGAATTGGGGCGCCAAAAACCTCGTCCATTTTAATGCATACAAAACACAATCATGTTCCTTGTCGCGAAAAAAGTCATCAAATACTCATCCTCTACTTATGAGCGGCCAAGTTTTACAGAGCAAAGACACCTTCAATCTTGTGGGCGTCACATTAAAGTAACCGTAACTGGCATAAACACATTATATCTATAGCCACGGCAGCTTCAAAAAGCTTGGATTTTTCTTTCGAGCCAAAAGTATTTTTCCGCTTCTAATTTATACACTTTATATGTGTCCCAAATCCGACCTTCCTGGGAGTATTGTTCTCATATCTGGGACATGGCGTCCCCCACAACCCTAAGCAGTCCCGTGTCAACAAACTCCCTCTTACCTAGCTTAAGACACCCACGGTACGTTAGTATTTAGGCTTTTAGCCTTCGTGGTTTGTCCAAAGATGAAAAAAATGGTTATAAATAAGCCCATACATATTTTTTTTACAGAAAACTTGCATACTCGGTATAATAATGTATCATACTTTTACTATGGGTTGGCGATTTATAGAAGCTTTCCTGTCTATGTGACTGTTAGTGTTTTATACCATTGGTCCAAAGATTAGGTAGATCTAGGTGCAGAATGGGGACAAATTGAAGAGACTGCGTACTACGCCAATGATGGAATTTTTTTAAAATGTCTACACCAAAAATGTAATGAACTTGTCAAAAAAAGTGTAGTAAATTTTGTGGAAATATCTGGAGTAGTGGAAAAGTTATGATAAAAAAGCATCTTTTTAAATTAAAACTTTAACACCCAGTATCTCGGAAACCAAACATTTTCGGAGATAATTTTATTTGATTATTTTTATATTCTTGCATTCTATACAGTGTTAAAAGAAAACCTGTATGATATTACATTTATAAATATCTTTTAAGAGCATAAAAAATCACATTTTAAATATCCATCTCAACTTGTTTCGCAAAAATGGACATACAAAAAAACTTGCTACTTACAATTATTGCCGTAATACATAGTATGTCCCAGAATAAGTATTACAAGAGGACAAATGGACCAACAATTTTTGAATTTTAGGACCGTACTTTGGAAAAACTGTACGCATGGTCTAAAACTAAGAAATATAAAATTTAACTTCGATTGAGATTATGCGGGGCGCGAGTTATAAATAACAATATGGAAAATACCAAAAGAGTAACTTTTAATTATACAGGGTGACCCACCATATTCGACACGGTCTGTAGCTGGATAACCATGGGGTTTAAAAAAAGTAAATACTGGAACATATACAGGTCGGATAAGACCACAGTATAAAATTATTTTAGTCTATACAGGGGGTCTTAAAAAAGTGTGACGTATCAAAGTTATTTTTTTAAATGGAATACCCTATATTTTATGACGGTTTTAAATTCTACTTTAAAAAATAACTCATGTTTGTTTATAGTACTAAGTGTCTAATTTTATTCGTTTTTGTGATATTTGATTTCTTTAAAAAATGCAGAGGTAAAATTAAATTGATTTTACTTTAACCCTTTTAACACTTTAAACTAAAAAATCAAATAGCCATATCTCTCTTATTTTAAATGGCACACCCTGTATTATTTTACGTTACATGATGACAAATAAAATACTCTTCCAAATGGTGTATAGGTTGCCTATACCTATCTTTTGTGCTTTTTAGTAAAATCTGTTTTTACAAATTTTTAGTCAAAATGTTTATTTAAATTAAAGTTGGCTGTGACATAGCAGCCATTAATATTTTCTTAAGAAAATAACAACGCCCATTTATTGATTACTAACGTTTTAGTTAGTTTAAAAGAAATTTCAATGATTTTAAATAAAAACCATTCTTCAACAACAACAAGATGATATAATACTGGTAGGATGTGAAAAAAATGGTTTACTTTAGTCTAGAGTTAATCCTAAAAAATATTCCAGGAGAAACCATCTCATATCCTTAATAGTTGCTTTAAAAAATTCGACACAGTGATTATGGATAATGGAAAAAACAAGTTAGAGGTCACAGAATGTCGTCATAACTAACCAGAGGCGTTATTAGAATTGTTTAAAAACACAAGTTTTATCATTACCACATTCAGCTGAAATAAGTGTTTTGGAAGTAGCATTATAAGCAACTAATTTTTTTTCTGTGAATTTTAAAAATAGTGGCAGATAATACAAAATCTTTTAATTTTGTGCTTTTTTCCAACAAATTTACATTTTGCAATAACGGCTTAGTAAATAGCCATAGCTATATCACAGCCTACTTACATTTAAATAGACATTTGGAATAAAAATATGTTAAAACGGAATTTACTTATAAAGTATAAAAGATAGGTATAGGCAACCTATACACCATTTGAAAGAGCATTTGGTTTGTCATCATGTGGTGTAAAAATATACAGCGTGTTCCATTTAAAATAAGAGAGATATTGCTATTTGACTTTCTAAAAAATTGAAATTATTTTTTGATCACCATGTATAATCTATGATCAAGATATGACCTACGTATAATAAGGCAGACTTTTCCTAATCTTGTAACAAATTTTAAAGTTTAAGGAGTTTATATTGTTAAAATAAAATTAATTTAATTGCACCCCTGCATTTTGAAAAAAAATCAAATATCACAAAAACGAATAAAATTAGACACTTGTTACTATTAACAAACTTAAATTATTTTTTTATGTAGAATCTAAAACCGTCATAAAATATAGGTTGTTCCATTTAAAAAACATAACTTTGATACGTCACACTTTTTTGAGACACCCGGTATAGAGTAAAATAATTTTATACTGTGGCCTTACCCGACCGATGTTTCAGTATTTACTTTTTAAAAACCCCATTGTTATCCAGCTACAGACCGTGACGAATATGGTGGGCCACCCTATATATAACAAAATTATATGTGTAAATCTTGTAGGTAATGAAATTTTATGTCAAAATTTAAAGTTAAAGCATAAAAGGAAAAAGAAGTTTTTGTTAAGAAGTGAAATTTAAAAGAAAAATTAAAATATATAAAAGATTTTTGTAAAATCCCCTTCGTCGTGTCGTGTATTTAAGTGTTTATGCAAAACATGTAAAAAAATGACAAAATATTTTTTTTTCTTTAATGTTTTAACTTTAAAATTTGACACACAATTTAATTCTTTATAATATTTGCCAATGATTTAAAAAAAAATAAAAGTAATTTACTCTTGGGCATTTTTCATATTATTACTTATAACTCGCCCTGTATAATACCAACCGGAGTAAAATTTTGTATCTCTTATTTTTAGACCATGCGATAAGTTTTCCAAAAATCCAATTTAAAATTCAAAAAATTTTGGTCCATTTGTCTTCTTGTAACACGTATCCTGGGACACACTGTATACCTTATTAAATATTTTACTTATTTTTACGATTTGAATGATCATAGACATATTAAATGCACTGATCTCGATGGATTGCTAATGTTATAACCTGCGCGAAACAAAACTTACATTTCATGGGCGAAAAAACCGGTTTGTGCGCAAGCCAGTTGAGGGTAAACGCACCCGGCACCAAACAAACCATCCGCATTATAGAAAAAAATTATTGACGGCGTCCTGGTTTTCTGTTCGAAGTACGGTAGCTAATGAGCGTTACGGTCAGACCGCGGACGAAGGGTAGGGTGCCGGTGTTTGTCTTTGCCACGGCTTTTAAGTGCGCATGTTCGTCCACCCTGCGCGGGGTCGTAAAAATCCGTAAATGTTTCTTGCCACTGCGGATCTAAATGTAGGTTATCTATGATTAAATGTAGTACTGTATACGCTTTTATTAGCTTGGGTTGTATCTATCTATCTATCTATCTATCTATCCCTATCTATGTAACGGAATCTTTGAGCTAATTTTTACCAACTCAGCGATTTAATTTCTTTGAAACTTTGCACACGTATCAGGACCGATAGCAATGCAATAATTTAAAAACAGTATTCCGTTATCCTGATTAGGACCGCCAGGATAAATAAATTCCTTTTACAGATCCTCTGTGTCCTAATACTCTTGACAAAATGGCGAAGGATTTTTTTAGTGAATAAACTGGAGCATTTATTTTTAAAACTAATTGATATATCGAACAAAAATGAAAATAAATAGTTTAAAAAAACTAAAAAACACGCTTTATATGTAACAATTTAAAGTAGAAAATAATTTTTATTACAAAGTTTGTCACTTCAGAGTAAAAAGCGTGGGGTGCATTTTACTATTTTTTCATAACTTTTTCCTCATAGATATTTGCAAATAGAATAATTATAACATTTAATATATTAAGCACCCTAGCTTTTATTCTGAAGTGACAAACTCTTTGTAATGAAAAATTATTTTCTAATTTTTAGTTCGGTTGCATATAAAAGCGTTTTTTTAGTTTTTAAACTATTATTTAAAGCTCTTTGAGAGATATTTTTATTGGCGTTTTAATATAAATGGGTATCCGGAAGAAGTTAAGGGCATGTAAATTTATAACTTCAGACCCGGTATCTCACTTACGTACAATGTAATTTATTGTACCAATAAATTCATAACATACATAACAAACAGTACAAACGGCTATCGACATAGGTCCTTCAGCCTTTCCGATATCATAAAAATAATATGTTTTCGAAGCAAAATTTATTAAAACTGACTAAATTGGTAACACACGTTTACAGGCAAAAATAAAATAAAAGGGGAAAAAGTGTTAAAATGCTCTTAATAAATGCTTCTTGGGATGCATAAACCAATGCTAATTTTAATTTAATATTATAATAAACAATACAAAAACATGCAGATTTTGTGCCAATTAAATTTTTAAGAATTGTCTCCTCGAAGCTCTTTTCAAAGAACCCATGCTTTGATGTAGGTCAAAGACACTTCTGCATAAATACAACCAATGTTTGGATTTTCCTCTTATGTAAGGACAACAATAAATAAATGTTTATTGTGTCTTCATGGAATATATTTAACCTTTGGAATATGGGACAGTTATTTTAGTAAAAATACACTAGACAGTTATTGTATAAATCGAATTTTTTGTTTTACAAGTTCAACATGATAGAAATACATAATCTCTTTGTTATTAGCATTTTAAGATGTTATTTTCTTGTCAGAATGTTTCTTTGATTTAATTTTTCCTTAAATGCAACTTTTGTATTTATTTTTTAGGCTTGCAATATAGTTTACTATGAAGTAGTTAAATTTGCCTTATTTGTAAAAGTCCTGCAGGATGTTTCCATTGGCGATGAGATATTTTTTTAATGTCGAAAGTATTTAATGGTTGATATACTGGTTAAGCAGGAAGGTATTGGGATATCGTCGAATAAAGCAACAAAAAGGATGTTTGT
The DNA here is from genome assembly GCA_014170235.1 of Listronotus bonariensis. Classification (NCBI taxonomy): domain Eukaryota; kingdom Metazoa; phylum Arthropoda; class Insecta; order Coleoptera; family Curculionidae; genus Listronotus; species Listronotus bonariensis. Next base: position 41,366 of record JACEGR010003119.1, on the reverse strand, counting down.
GACTAATCCAATCAGGCGCGTGGTTGTATCGGCAAGCGCCGATCTCCGGAGTTAAGCAGTAAAATGCGCGCTCATAATTTGGATGGGTGTCCGGCGACAGCGGTGTTTTGGGCAACGGCACACGGTGTTCTGCTCGGGGATGCGGACCGAGCAACAACCATCCAAGTTATGGAATGAATGGTGTGCGAATGAGAAGGAGTTAGGGTCAAGGTACAATAAGCCTTCAGGCTGCAGTGCACCTCCTAGGGGGCGGTCGTCGGACCTGGGTGGGATGACCCCGAAAGGGTGAAAAAAATCCAATCAGATGTGTTTACATGCAGGTATTCACGTTAGATTGTTTCCTTTCTTTACATGGCCTATGTGTTATGTTATTTAGCTGATTCTGTAGACCAGTGTCGATAATTTTTGAAACCAAAAAATATTTTAGCAGAATAAAACTTATTGTAAAAGGCAGAAAATATAACAAAAATGAATGCAAAAATAAATTACTGGCTGATCTGAGGTCGGGAAGGGGGTAAAAATGTTTTTTCTAGATTTTTCGCAAAACTACAAGTCCTGTGAAAAAAAGGTAAATCATGAAGTTTTAGGTAATAAAAAAATTTACAACTTTTGTATTTAAATAATTTCTTTACATAACCTCAAAATTTATGTAAAAATTCAAATTACCAAGTTTTTGGTTTTTTATTTTTATCTTTTACAATTTTTTTCACGAAATTTGTTCAAAATTACCTTTATATTTACTATTTGGATTTTAAATATTTATTTTTACTCATTATTTTCACTTAATATTGAAAAGTACCCTTATTTTCAATGGAAAATTTACGTGTCAAAATAGTGGCATTTTCAAAAAAGTCGGTGGACTTTTTGTTCATTGAAATCTCTACTTTTTGATGGTGTAAAAATATATACATTACCACAGTAAATTAAAAAAAATGCATTTTAATTGGACTTGTAATTTTGTTGAAAATCGAGGAAAAACCCTTAAAAACTCGCTCCCTTCCACTTTCCGATCTCGGATTACCCGTAACTTATTTTTCCTTTCATTTTTGTTATTTTCTCTCCACTTCTTAATAGGTTTTATACATAATTATTATTTTTTTATATATCTCGTATACTACTGAAAAAAATAAATATTTAATGATTGCTTTTTAGGTTAAGGAATAACTTTTTGGGAAAAATAATTATAAAAAAATTCCCATATGTAGAGAGCTTTGGCGGACACGTTGTACATGTGGTCCAAGAGTTAGTGGATGGCCTCAAACTGTATTGGCAGTAGTTGGTTTTATCAAACGTTTAACGAAATACAGGGTGGGTCAAAAAGAATTGGCCAGTTTTTTTCAGAAGCTAAAATGTTAAAATATGTTTAATAACTTTATAAAATGACTGATGTTATGAAAACTGCCCAAGTCTAAGCTACTTTAAGATCTCATACATATTTGGATTTTGTACAGAACTCATTTAGATCTCCATTCTCTTTGCGACGAAGCCCACAGCCAAGCCTAATTTTAGTATAAAACTTGGCTCACCTTTTTCACATATATATGTTTTTGGTGGTATAATTTTTACTGTAATCGTGTGGTAAGTACACGATGCAGTGCAAGTACATGCAACAGTCACATAGATAGGAAACCCTTTGATAGACCGTCAGCTCATCGTAGAAAAATTGGAACAATTCCACCAAGTATGCCCTTTTGGACAGTATACAGATAATTCAAATTTCTTTACATGAAATAAGTCAATTATTATACCTCTAAAATTTTAAAGCTATCAAAATCTAATTTATGCGAATTCGTGATCTTAAAAAGCGACTTTTTTAAGCAATAATATCGGCTCTAGTCAACTTTCCAATTTTTTGAGATACGCCTCTCTGTGATATTGCCGGCGATTGTTTATAAAAAGTCATATTTTGACTTCTAAAATACTTCCCAAAATATTGGTACTAAATTTAAAAACTCCTTGTCTATTAAGTACCTGTTCGAGGCAAGGAAAACGCAGACGAACTGGCTAGAAGGGGTCAGCCACGACATACGTCGGGCCAGAACCAGTCCTTGGAGTGCCAAAGAGTACATTCCGGAGTGCGGTACAAAACTGGGTAAAGGACCAGCAAAGACTGCACTGGGAAAGGCTTCCTCAACACATGCATGGGAAAATATACATCAGTGGACCATGCACAAAAAGAGCTAAAGAACTACTCAAAATGGGTAGAAATCAGCTAAGAATGATCACAGGTTTCCTCACCGGACATGCTCCAGTGAAAGAACACCTAAATAAAATGGGATTATACAACGGAGATCTAGACTGCAGATTATGTGGAGCAGAGACCGAAACATTATCCCACATACTGTCAGAGTGTGAGGCACTGGATCACAAAAGACAGGCAATCTTCGGGGATATTAGAGTGCCCCTGGAAACATATGGTACGCACCCAGCAGACCTATACCGCCTTCTTCAAGGAACTAGGGTACTGGAATGGGTACAATAAAACGGGAGTTTGGTACAATAACCCTTCAGGCTGCAGTGCCACAGGACATGCAGACGGCTCCCTGGGAAAAAAGTACCTGTTGGCAACCATTCTACCTCATTTTTACTATTTTCAGAAACAAGACTTTTTCAGAATAATATGATTTTATATGAGCAGTCTTCCCAACTTAAATCTTAGGAAAGCTTATGATTCTTTTGTGATATTTTTTAAGAATATGACGTACGATTACTACTCCTTATTACTTTGACGTACTCACATGAAAAATTAAACCCACATTTCGTTGAAAGCGAAGCTGTTTAATTAAGGGTATTTTCACGATAATCCCCAATTGACTATAAATGTCATTAGAACATTTACAGGCAACGATTTTAAATATAAACTCTATTTCAGAGTTTTTTTTCTTTTTAATTAGACACATAAATATAAAAACGCTCCGTATATTTACATGTAATGTAAATATAATTACTCATAGGTATTATGAACATTGCATAACGCTTATAGTGTTACATAAAGCGAGGTTATTCTCGGGGAATTCCTAATTGTTTCGTTCAACAACACGAAATACTACAGTTGCATATTAAATAATTTCAATTGGCTACTATTTTCGGAATTGAAATTACCAATAATTGACAAATCGACCATATAAGATTTTTTTACAACCGACCAGAATATAGCAAGCAGTTTAATATGTAGTTTTAATTTTTTTTTAAATTTAAATAGCATTAAAATTCAAAAATACATTTTTATTTTTTCTATTTTTGTGACAGCCCATAAAGGCTTATGTCTAAGTACCAGAGTACCGATGGTGTCGAATTATTAGATGGTTAACCATCTTTTCCTCTTCCTTTAACTTGGTCCAACTACTGAGTCATGCAGTTTTTGCATTTCACAGACAACTCGATATTGCCACCACGGAAGTTTTTTTTAAATTTCTACTGCCTAAAAATGTCTTTCCGGCTGGGAACGAATTCAAGCCTTCTGGTTTAAGGATCAAAAACTTTGTTCACTATACGCTACCGTGGATCGCTCTTTCATAACGGTTTCTTTTCTATGTTGTATATAGCTTCTAACCAACCATCAGCCGTGCCCCCATTGTGCTTTTTTTCTGCATTTTTGCATATTGGCTTATTGAACTCCTCTTTCTGGTTATAGATTATGAAAATACAGGCGGGTATATTAACCCTTAAGTACTATACTGGAGTCTCTCAGACTCATAGCGATTTTCTTTTAAAAATATTTTGAATACTGCTTGTTTTATCCTTACCACCCTCCATGTACCTTTCCCAAGCAGTGGTTTACGCAATCTTTTCCGGTCGGCAGTACAGTGTAAGTAGTTTCATGGTTAACATCTTCGCTTAAAGTGTTAGGGGAGTCTTGGAGACTCATATATAGTGTAAGTGTAACAATTTAAAATGTTTAATACATTTTGTTTCTTGTGTTGTTTTTGTTTATTTAAGTGTATAAAATGTCTCAGGTGTAATCTTTATCAAAAGAAGTTAGATTTGGGGAAATAGATTACGAAAGTACATTAGAAAATTGGTTTAAAGAAATAGATGATGCCAGCGATATCAACTAATTTGAGGAAGATCATGCCGTTTTATCGAATCATGAAAAAGACAGCGAACAATCTATGTCGGAGAAGAAAAACAATTTAAAACCTAATAAAAAAAGTTAACAGAGGTCAGAAAATTACAAAATTATTTTAATCGCAAAAATCGTTACCAAGTGGCCAAAAAGTACACCTTCTATATTCTAAAAAAATTGACTGGAAGCTTGCATGGCATGTTAGCATATGTGAAGGAAGAAAATGTTTTTCTACATTTTGATTTATTTGTTAGATACCTTAGTCATTAGAAAAAGAAATATAGATGAATTCATTTTTTTAATATGTTAAAATTTTGCCTTTATAAAACTGATTAATATTTAAAATTATAATATTTACAATTTGTTTCATAAAGGTTTAAGTAAGGTTTTTTTTTATTATTTTACTGATATGTCATTAGGTTTAAGGCCAAGTAAATAAATAAAACCAATTTGAAAAACTTTTTTTCCATATTTATTCTTTGTTTAAGTTTCTTTAAGCAGGAGTCCCTGAGACTCCTTATAGAAATAATGATTGAAAATTGCACTATAATACTTAAGGGTTAAAAATTAGCTTTTCCCATATACGTTTTATAGTACTTGGTACAATGAAATATTTTTTAATATAACAAATATTAGATAGAAGCACTAAAATAATGTTGTTGTAAAAATATTTGGGTCTTTAGTAAGTTAGGGCCCGAATACCCCCAACACAATACTACTTTTTATTTCTGCACACTGTATTTTGAATAGATTGAACCGTAAGGTAAAAAAAAGTTATCTTATTGTTCGATGTTAATAAATTAAAGCGTTTTCGAGAAAAACAAGTTTCTATTTAGCGGAGACATATCGGCTGAACCAAATAACATAACACATGGGCAATGTGAGGAAAAGAGACAATCTAACTCAATACCGGCATGTAAACATGCATGACTAATAGTGCTTGTTTTGTTAATCTATTACTGGCCGATATACCAAAACTGCTTGCTCATACTATATGAGCAAGCAGTTTAGGTATATCGGCCAGTAATAGAATATACCATAATACCATCATTGGGTTATTCTATTTCAACTGACACAAAAGAAACTTTCAAAAAGGTTTTTTTAGTGTCGAAATTTAAAATTTTGTTGTAGAATGGTGGAGGGTTTTATAACCTTTTTCCTCATTATGAAACAGAAATAATTATTTTCCTAACAAGTGCGCAAAGTGATACACACACATTGCGCAAGCGTTAGGAACAAAATCTTTTCTACGAGCGTCAGATAATACCAATATTAAAGCAATGATTATTTTTTTAAATTATGTTTAATCTGAAAGAACTACTACAATATATTTATAAATGGGAATTATTTGTTGATAACATTTACAACAAAAGAACAGTTATAAGCAGATTTTAAATTAATTTCTGTAATTTCATTTAGCGGGTGGCTTATGGAAGCGCTTATGGTACGGCTTGATAAAGGCAGTTTTCGAAATGACTATATTGATTCTCATATTTTTCACGAGATTTTGCTGGTAATAAATTCATCTTACGGTATTTGCTGCATCCAGGATAGAATCTGGTATCTCCTCATCGGAACTACCTATTATAAATAATTATTTTTGTCGGATTTTTATTTAATTAAAAAAGATACTATGACGCCTTTTCATTAAAAATGCTTGTTTGTCTTGAAATTCATTTGTGCAATTGCTTGTTCATATGGAAAAGTGGACTTTTCCGCACGCTCGTAGGAAAACCTTGTTATAGCTTAAGGTTATAGCTATCCAAAATTACTTATCTATATTTCTTCAATATACAGGGTGTAAAAATAAATAGCACCATTGTGTCAAGGTAAGTCCACCCATAGCTTACTAAATAATGCAAATATTTAACAACGACACCTTTTTAGGGGTTCCTAACTAATATTGATAATAATAAAAGTATTTTATTAAACCTAGTACTATAAAAGTTAATAATGTATTGGAAAGAAGGAGAAAAAATATGTATGCACTTTTCATATTATTTTCATATACTCTATTTGAATCCGAGAGATAACCCACATTATCTGAGACACCCTGTATAAAAGATGACTGTACACCGCTATTGTCCGAATAAGTTAAATAAATTTCACTTTTATAACGACTTGACGCCAACATTATGTATGATTAATAAAATTGCCAATGGCCAATTTCTTTCTGAAATTGCAGTCACGATCTTGGTGAAGGTCATTTGTTTATACAGTAGTGTAAGAAATAACCGTTTTAAATTATATCCAAATTATATAATATACAGTGTGTACGAAACTCGCAATAGGCAACTGGAAACCATAAATTTCTTTATGTAAAACCCAGTGGCGGCTCTGCGGGTCTAAAAACAGATGTAGTGCAGGAAGGGAAAAAGCGCATTCACCATTTTAGCAAAATTGAAAATACTCAACTATCAAAGTCTAAGTAAAAGTCTTAGTATCTTAACTTCCCTAAATTTTATACACCAAATCAATCCTTCTATCTTTTAATGCAGCAAATTTATCAATTATATCTTCATAAAATGGTTGGGTTTTTATCAGTTCCTGTAGAAGCTCCTTTGAATTGAAATATTGGCCAAAGATAAAAGTCTATCTTGGAATATAGTGTTTCTTAAGAAAGTTTTTAAACGCTTAAGACAAGAAAAACTCCGTTCCACTGACACGCTTGTCGACGGTATCGTTAAAATTAGCGAAAAAGTTTATACGCCTCGGTAAAAATGTCTTTATTTGCGCCAACTTGTTTCACTAACTGCTGCAATGAAATATTTCTATAACTTTCATCAGCAAATATTAGGTCAAGTTTATTCTTGAGCCGCTGATTTTTTGAAAATGATTCGGCATATACCTCCAATAAATTTTGAAAAGAATCAGTGGAAAAAGAAATTTGCAGTATCAGCCAGACAAAGAAATTGTAGTTTGTAACAATCTTCGAATCTTACTTTCATTTCCATCATAACATAATATGATCTAATATTTCATAGAGAAGTGCTCTGTACTGTCCTTTAATTTCTTCCTGTGAAAAATCACTGTCGCGAATAATACTTAAACGGAAACAACCGAAATAATAAATGAAAACCAACGAAACGACCAAAACCTACACTATCCTTTTAAGGCTAGCGATTTACCAAGCAATACACCTGATACTCCCACCCGCAGTTCTGGCCGCCGGCAAGTATGGCGTTGTCATGGCAACGGAGCGTCAAAGCGTAAACAAAACCCCGCGGAGGTGTATACTTCGGTCCGTTTTATATTTGCAATACACTTGCTGATCGCGGATTGCGATGTTGCGTTGCCGAAAGCGGAGGAAAGCGACTCGCGCCAGCGGTTAATTTAAAAGCTAGATTTTTCATTGCGAATTTACAAATAAGGAATAGAAATGAGAAAAATGAATTGAATAATAGTAATATGTTTTTTTATGTTTTATTATTTATTTTTGGTGAAGTGGCACTTCACTTACTACACCTGAATAGCCGCCACTGGTAAAACCTTTTGTCATATTTAGTTAAACGACAGAAATACTGGACTGCCGCGGATAATTGAGCCACCCTGTATACATTTTTTATGCATTGCTATTTAACTAAGTATAGTCAATAGGGAGTTCAAATTAAGGAGCAGCAGTGTTGCAATTCGGTCAATCAGCTGATAAAAATGGGTATCTAGATCAAAAGTGTCAAAAATATTTACCATATGTACAAAAATATACGATTTTGGGTTGGCGTCTCGGCTAGAAATCAAGCACTTTTGAAAACAAGAAACATTTAATTTCAAGACAAAATATTAGGCATCATAGTCTAAAAACTTAAATAAAACAAAGAGTAATTACCAGCTAAAGTTCCGCGTTAGTGACATAACGTAATTTCTTGAATATTTACACTTAAACTGCAGGCATAACAAATCCGACTTTGCACATTTTGCTTTATGCCAGTATTTTAAAAATTATTTAAAAACACGATATTAACAGCCACAACAACAAGAAAAACTTGACCATCAATTGTCAAGGACTTTTATACTAGTTCAAAATTATGCCGATGAGGGCTTTGTAAACAATTTTGCAAGCCAAATTTGAATTATCTATATACTGTCCAAAAGGGCATACTTGGTGAAATTGTTCCAATTTTTCTACGATGAGCTGACCGTCTATCAAAGGGTTTCCTATCTATGTGACTGTTGCATGCACTCGCACTGCATCGTATACAGAGTTGGGTCGAATACTGAAAAACGGTATTCGAATACGAATACCAGAAAAAGAAAGTATTCGAATACCGAATATTTGAATACTTGGAAGGAAAAAGTAATCGAATACATGAATACCCGGAATCGGTATTTGAATACTGAAAAAAATCGAATATCGAATACTAGAAAAGGAAAAAAACCAATAATTCAAAATTTGAACACCAAAAAAAGGTCTTTACCTCATTTTTTCCCTATTTTTTATTCTTCCCTTCTGGTATTCTTGGTATTCTAGTCGTGGCAATTTTGGTATCCGAATACTACCTACACATTTCGCTATTCGAATACTTGGAACGTCGGTATTCGAATACTCAAAAAGTATTTGTCAAATACTTAAAAAGTATTCGACTACAGAATCCCAAATACCAACCAAAAAGTATTCTACCGAATACCGACAAAATGTATTCTGAATACTATTCAGAATACTGAGTATTCGAATACGACCCAACTCTGATCGTATACTTACCACACGATTACAGTAAAAAATTATCCCACCAAAAACATAAATGTGAAAAAGGTGAGCCAAGTTTTATACTAAAATTAAGCTTGGCTGTGGGCTTCGTCGCAAGAAGAATGGAGATCTAAATGAGTTCTGTACAAAATCCAAATACCCATGCATGAGATCTTAAAGTAGGTTAGATTCAACGACGTATGGACCCAGCGATTCATTCATAATTTTATAAGATAAAAAAAGCCAACAATCCTAATAGGCAAAGGGGGTGAGGCAAGCGAGAAATGAAAATGGCGGACTTACTTTTTGACCTTGGTCGATAGTATGCACACCTAACGACGTTGGTCTCTATTTACCTGTGAAAAGTGAGGTGCGGAAATGGATAGTCTACCCTTCTACAAACAAAGCACTGCCTACCCATATTATCTTTAAAAACACTTTCTAATCACCAACATCAGAAAATACACAAAAAACGTATTATAAGCTTTATTTGATCACTTTTGGCTTTCCAAATTGTCAAATGACAGAAACCAAGAGAAATGACAAAGCAAAGGGGGCGTCACCCACAAGCGTTTAGGAAAAGTTTTTTCATGTTTTATTTACAATGAAGTAAAAATCCCTGGACGGCGTTGCCGGGATTAACAAGTAATCACGTATTTTCAGAATTTTGGTTTTTTAAAAAGATAATAACTTGTAATATTTGAACATATTTTTTTATTATGATATCTAAAAATGATAAAAATATATGTATTGTTCATTTAAAAAGTTATATTACAAAATTCTTTAATATAGAGGCTTATCCAACAACTACTTGTGGTTAGTAAGTTTACAGTGGAAAAATTAAATTTGGCAAACCGCATTTTAGTGCTTTTACTGTGATGTATTGATGACCAGAGCTCAAACGTAAACATCATTTTATAAAATTATTTAACTTATTTAAATATTTTTTTCTGATAAAAACTGGCCAATTCTTTTTGACCTACCCTGTATTTCATTAAACTTTTGATAAAACTAACTACTGCCAATACAGTTTGAGGCCATCCACTAACTTTTGGACCATATGTACAGCGTGTCCGCCAAAGTTCTCTACATATGGATTTTTTTATTATTAATTTTACAAAAAAGTTATTCCTAAATCTAAAAAGCAATTATTAGATGTTTATTTTTCCAGTAGTCTACGAGGTAACTCAAAGAATATTAAAGCGAAAGTACCCATATTTTTGAAAATATCGAAAATTATTATAAGGGAAAATAGTTTGGAAATAAAAACAACTCTTAAATATGTGAAGTCATTCATTTGCAAGAAATATAATTCATTTTAATTTTTTATGATAAAACGTTGAAAATTTAAATTTGTACATATTTGGAAATACATATTTCGAAATATAATATCGAAAGAAAGCTTAAGAACTGTAAATACAGTGAAGAGTTACAGAAACGCTAGTTATCGTATAAAAAATTAAATAAACATTTTTTTTCTTGTAAAAGCTATTTTTATTTATTAACGTTTTTCCTTAATAATAATTTTCGATATTTTTAAAAATAAGGGTACTTTCCTCTTAAACAAAATTCAGATTTTTTGAGGTACCTCGTATACTACTGAAAAAATTCAATATCTAATGATTGGCTTTTAGGTTTTAAATCATGCAGAACTTTGTATAAAGAATAACTTTTTTGTAAAATTAATAATAAAAAAGTTTTCTATATGTTGAGAACTTAGGCGGACACACTGTACATAACTAGACAATTTAAAAATCATAGCATATTTTTCTAAATAATTGGTACACCAATAAAGTAATATTTAAAATTGCAGTTAATTAAATAAAAGCGTTTTTAAGTAATATGAAGTTCTTGATGCTATTGTTATATGGGGACCAAGAGTAACTTTATAAAACACCTCAATTTGAATTACTTTAAGAACTATTAGAAAGGCAATAAATTAAAAAATAATAACAATACTTGTTAGTTAAGAATTTGTTTTATTTGAAATTAATGAACTAGTGATTATTAATAAAACACTTGGATTCATAATATCATAAAGTAACATACCTACGGATAAGAGAAACCATAAGCATGCTAAAATTTTCGTACCGCTTTTGCGGCAGGCTTGGCGGCAGGCTTGTCATTTTCCCAGTTTACACTTTAAATGCGTCGGTCGAGGCCTCGCCTCGTGTAACATCAGCGGTGGGGAGACACGTAAGCTTACTGAAATGACTAACTGGCGGTATTTCAACGAGAAACGAATAAAATTATATTGGGACTTTTCGCATGACCTGTCCTTAAATCGGCTATTCCATGATAACTCTTATAATTTCCTTACTCTATGATAATATGTATATTTTCTGTTTTTTTACCATGAACAAAGTGAATTTGCGCATGGACAAATAAAAGTTGATTCACAAATATCATACAGACCTAAAATTGTCCACCAAATTTTCAAGACTTAGCTCCCTCTGACTACTGTCTTATCTTATATCTTAAAAATGCGTTAGTTAATTAAATACAAAACAAACTTTAATAACTATTTTATATAAAAATTTATTATTAGGTACAGTCGATTGCCTAATACCTTTTTTATGACAAATAATGCAAAACGGTTACGGTGACCGCATGCTGCTTAATATTTTCGACCACTTTCTCCCGGATCCGGTGGTTCTTCAGACAATGAACTGAAGTAATGCAGTTCTTTGTATGTCGTTCGATTAAATAATTTTATAGGTACTACTATAAAGAGCGATAAACTTGTTTTTTAATGCTATCCCTAGGCTGTTGGCATTATATAATAGGAATTATTGAATAGGCAAAATAGTGCTAGCAGTATTAAGGAAAACCTTATTTTATTACTGCTAAACCTAATACGCCTATGTGAAGAAATTATATTGGTCAGCATGACATGCTTGTATTATTTTTAACCTAACACTGAAATATTATTTGTTTTTATTTATAGTCTATTTTATTTATTTGTTTTGTATAGTTACAAATGAAGAAGTTCTAACTTTTTTAGTATATTTTAAAGACAAAATTTCAAAATAAACAAAATTACTTAACCTTAACCTCATTTAGCTTCTCAAATGTCAAAGTAAGAAGGGAAACGACGGACTATGGTTTGGCACAATTAAAGTCTAGCAGTAACTTTAATAGCTTTTGTTCGCGGGTTTGATTCTGAACCGGTTCTGGGACTATTCGCATGCGCAGTGAGCAGCGTTCGCGGTTGCAAAATCCTAAATCTCTTAGTAACAGTTCTGTGTTCGCGGGTTAAATGGAATCAGTTCGTTACCGGTCCCAACCTGATTAGCAGTCCTGGATTTTTGTTGGAACTAAAAGTTCAGTTCGGAATTTCATGCGCATTGTCGACATGGTCAGTTGTTTTCGTTTTTGTGGTACAGAAATAAACCATTGTATTGCCAGTTTATTTGTTTCCCAATTTTAATGCGGGTTAATATACCTGTGTGAATATTTTTTTATATTTTTGTGATTCTGACCGTATATAAACAAAGGATTTTTAATTGTATTCCTGTATGAATGTATGTATGCAATAAAATAAAGATTTAATTAAAAATATAGACACATACAAGATTTTACCATTTCTTGTTGTTTGAATTTTATCCTTAGTTAAATACACATACTTATGTTAAAAACGAGAGGAGGCAGGAATTCTTGTCTTCCGCAGAGAGACCTCGAGTGGCATTGGACAGTATAACAATTTACCTTTTGTTTGAATTAATTTTTTTTGTATAGTATCTAATTTAACCATGAAAAATCCTAACCAAAAGGCTAGGTTAGAATACATCCTCAGCTGTATAGAAAATCGTTCGCGGTAAATAAAAATTCCGAACTAATAAATAACTAGACATGCGCTTTAAAACAATTCTAAACCAGTTCGGTTCTGGTTCTATTTTGAGGTATATAATTATGATTCATTGTTTGACCTTTTATTACTGTAATTCAAACTCTTTGTAATGAAAAATTATTTTCTAATTTTTAGTTCGGTTGCATATAAAAGCGTGTTTTTTAGTTTTTTTTTAACTATTATTTATTTTTCATTTTTTAGTTCGATATATCAATTAGTTTTCTGCGGACATGTGATATTGAAATGTTTCACGAACTATTTCGTAATCTAATCATTTCATTTAAAGCTTCACTGTTGCATGGGGTTTCAGAACGCAACTACTCCGAACAAGTTTCTGTCAGCCTTATGCTGAGAGTACGTCCAAAACTGCACGCATGCGTAGATCGCGCACTAGCTCTTTTTCTGTTACTCTCCTACAGAAAATCTATAAAGGAATTTATTTACCCTGGCGATCCTAATCAGGATAACGAGATACTGTTTGCAGATTATTGCATGGTCATGGGTCCTTGATACGTGTGCAAAGTTTCAAAGAAATCGAATCGCTGGAAATTGGTGAAAATTAAGCTTACAGATTCCGTTACATACATACATACATACATACAACCCAAACTAATAAAAGCATGTTAAAAAGTCAGGAAATCAAATTTGTTCCAAACCTAATGGGAATTTTAAAAAGTATATTTATTTTAGAAAAATGCAGTGGCGTACCATTTTTTTATTAAAAATATTTACCTTAAACTCCTCAGGGATGACACAGGTATTTTTTTTGTATGACAAAAATGTTTTCTGATGTATAATTTTTCAAAATTTTTAACACCCCGTAGTTCAAACACTAAAACAGGACATATGTTAATATGAAGTTATTTTCTTTTTTAATGGAAGAATTAGCCCTTAAAGTTGGTCGAATAAGTTATAAAACACCCTGTATAGAGACATTTTTAATTGTTTTTTAATATTTTTGTTTTGATATGGATATTTTTAATATACTTTTAAATATTAAACCTATTTTTCTGTTATATAATTTATTCCTTTCTTAAAAGCCTTTGTCTTCGTATATAAAGACGCTAATGAAGTTAATAGTTTAATAAATCGTATATTATTAACTTTACTACAAGAAAGGAAAGTTTAATTTAGACTTATCGGAAGAGGTTAAATGTTGCATTTCGTCTTGAAATACCCAGATTATTATGCTGCAAAGTGCAACGCAACGCATGAAATAATAATAATTTCTACAGGGTGATCATTTTTAAATCGGCACTATTGCTAACTTCTTTATTAATAGAGATACGAAGTCGGCTACATTAGCAAAGTAGTCGCATTTTTTGCTAATTAACATGTTACCAACAAAAACAATTAAACATTGGGCTTTCGATTTATTGCAAAAATATACTTTTTTTTAAATGGGACACCCTGTATATTATATTACTATTAGAAAGATCTATCAAAGATAATTAAAAAGTTCCCATGTGTTATATCCAATTTTTATTAGTTTCGGAAATATGGCCATCGTCGGGAAATTAATAGTAAACTTGCATTAAAAAACACCCTGTATATTGCATTACATTAAATATATATTTTAAAGACCTTTAAGAATGTACCACATTTGATATGTCTATCTCTAATAGTTTTGAAAATATGGCCATCCAAATCTGGAAATGATGTTAACTTTTATTAGAGAAGTATTGCACAGTAAAATAAGACCAGGCACTAATCATACCGGCCTTATTTTGACATCTGAGCTTGCGCAGATGCATGGTGGGATAAGGACTCCTTAATAAGGATAGTGCCTTGCTTTATGTATGTCGGTTTTAGGTCGTACCTTATTTTGGTCTTATTTTAACTTTGGAACTGTTCGTGTAAACCGTACGGCTGCCGACCATAAAATCCAAAAGTTTTTAGAACTAAAAATACTTAAAACCTTGCTTTTTCACATGTAATTCTGTAATTGTGTAAAACAAAACCCTGAAACACAAAACAATAGAGAAACGTAACTAAAATTTTTGCCCCTTTTTTTAGGTTAATGGTACTGTTAACATGATTTGCAATAACTCTAAATTATGGGTACAAGCACTATTTAAATAAGGCCGGTATTAATAATTCCCGAGCTTAATAAGGCAACTTACAATAATTCTCTATTATCTCTACAGCTCCAAGCTATATAAGCACCAATAGTCCCAGAGCTACAGAACACTTCGAGTAACGTTAGAGCTGCAAGGCTGGAAATTTGTATAGTGATGAATCATAGCAAGCTAAGTACGAAAATCATCACCTGGCAGGCACCAGCCGTGCACATCATCACCCTGTATATTTTTGAATATTTAAAAAAATAAAAACTTTAAGCTCTTAACTTAAAATTTTTCTAAAATTCAGTTCATTCATAGTAAGGTTAAAAAAATTGGCAGGCAATTTCTATGAGCACAAGTACCTGCCAGGCGCACTGAAAGGTGTGGCTGATTTGGATGACAATAAATCCAAAACCAATAAAGTTAGATATATCTAATGTCGTGTTTTCCTAAAGCTCTTTTAGAGATTTTTTAACGGCGATACTATACAGGGTGGAAAAAAAAGGTTTTTGTTTTTTAATAAGGCACCCTGCATATTATATTACCATCAAAAGAATCTTAAAAACCACATTAGGTATAAATACATCTAACTTTATTAGTTTTGGATATACGGCCATTCAAATTAGCCACACCTTTCAGTTCGCCCAGCAAATACTTGTGCTCATCGAAAACGCCTGTCAATTTTTTTTATAACCTTACTATAAATGAAGTAAATCCTAGAAAAATTTTAAGTTAACAGCTTCAAGTTTTTATTTTTTAATATTTTTTAAACTTTCAAAAATATACAGGGTGATGATGTGCACGGCTGATGCCTGCCAGGTGATGATTTTCGTACTTAGCATGCTATGACTCATCACTACAAATTTTTGAGCCTTACAGGTCTGACGTTACTCGAAGGGGTTCGCTAGCTTTTCTACTACAAGTTTGGTGTCGAAGATAAAATAGACAGTATATCTTCTATTTTTAGATTTGAATTGCCATATTCCCAAAACTATAAAAGATAGACATATCAAATGTGGTATTTTTTAAAGCCCTTTAAAATATCTATTTAATGGATGCAATATACAGGGTGCTCTATTTAAAAAAATGTCAGTATACTACAGTGGCGGCTATTCAGGTGTAGTAAGTGAAGTGCCACTTCACCAAAAATAAATAATAAAACATAAAGAAAACATATAAGTATTATTCAATTAATTTTTCTCATTTCTATTCCTTATTTGTAAAATTCGCCATGAAAAATCTAGCATATAAAGTAACCGCTGGCGCGAGTCGCTTTCCTCCTCTTTCGGCAACGCAACAAGTGTATTGCAAATATAAACGGACCGAAGTATACACCTCATGCGGGGTTTTGTTTACGCTTTGACTCTCCGTTGCCATGACAACGCTATACTTGCCGGCGGCCAGAATCGCGGGTGGAAGTATCAGGTGTATTGCTTGGTAAATCGCTAGCCTTAGAAAGGTAGTATAGGTTTTGGTCGTTTCGTTGGCTTTCACGTATTATTTCGATTCTTTCCGTTTGAGTATTATTAGCGATAGTGATTTTTCACAGGAAGAAATTAAAGGACAGTACAGAAGTGATGAAAATAAAAGTAAGATTCGAAGATGTTACAAACTACAATTTTTTATCTTGCTGATACTGCAAAGTTTGGCCAGTATAACCAAACTTTTCCCACTGATTCTTTTCAAAATTTATTGGAGATATATGCCGAATCATTTCCAAAAAATTAGCGGCTGAAAAATAAACTTGACCTAATATTTGCTGATGAAAGTTATAGAAATATTTCATTGCGGCAATTAGTGAAACAAGTTGGCGCAAATAAAGACATTTTTACCAAGGCGTATCAACTTTTTCGCTAATTTTAACGATATCGTCGATAAGCGTGTCAGTAGAACGGAGTTTTTCTTGTCTTAAGCGTTTAAAAACTTTCTTAAGAAACACTATATCCCAAGATAGACTTTTATCTTTAGCCAATACTTCAATTCAAAAGGAGCTTCTACAGGAACTGATAAAAACTTAACCATTTTATGAATATATAATTGATAAATTTGCTGCATTAAAAGATAGAAGGATTGATTTAGTGTATAAAATTTAGGTAAATTTAGATAATAAGACTTTTACTTAGTGGTATACTATCAAATTCCCGAGGATGGCCATATTTCCTGAACTACTAAAAATTGTGTATAACATATGGGGACTTTTTTTAATGGTCTTTGATCGATATTTCAAATAGTGATAGAGGGTGTTCCATTAAAAAAATAAATAAATCAAAAACCCGATGTTCAATTGTTTTTTTGTTGGCAGTACGTTAAGTAGCCAAAAAATGCTACTACTTTGCTTATTTAACCGACTCCGTTTCTCCAAAAATAAAGAAGCAATAGTGCCGACTTAAAAATGATCATCCTGTATAAAATTAAAAATTGGGCATTTCCGATTATCATTTTTGGCAATATTATGTAGATGGGAATTTAATACTTGTTTTATTTTACAGTTCTGGGTTAGTGGATACACCCAGTTATATTCTTAAAAAGTCGTACAAGTATTAAAAAGGGAGGTAGCCATAGATATCTCACATTTAGATACACAGAGCCTAGTTACCTTTTGCGGATTTTTACGACCTCTCTCTCTCTCTCTATTTTTTTTTCTTGGTTTTGGTCCCTTCGGGTCCAATTCACCACTCTCCCCTTCCGGACTATGCTTTCCAGGGCTTCGTCGGCGGAAAATCTGGATAATCGAGCTCGTAGCTCCCAGAAATTCAAAAGAAAACGAAAATAATTCTACAATCGATCCAATGCATAAATTGTCGGCTGTCAAACCAAGACCTGCTACTAGTGTTACGTATAACCTTCACTTTCACTACTGACAGTTTCCATGGCACGCCCATCTATTTCCCGCCATTTGAGGAATACCTCGTGTTCACCACCAAACAGGATACCATCAGTTTATAGGAATCTTCGCTCACAGCGCTTAGATCCAGAAGAAAGATGCCGTCAATTTAGCGTGAATCTTTCCTTGATCCCCGAAGGTAAAAAACGTTCGTACGGCACCTTTAACCGCCACTCCGGGAAGAACTTTGTAGTCCTCTACGCACGTTCGCACTGTCCGGAGGTCAAACAAAGAGTCTTTTTACGACCGCGCGCAGTAAACATACTCAAGGCCCACAGGAAGGTTCTTGGTACATGCGCATTATAAAGTCATGTCCAGTACCGGACTTAAATCCTTTTTCAGTAAATAATTTTAAAATCCTAATGTGTAATGAAAAATTTTCGTTATATATTTAAATAATAATTTATATTATTTTACATTCCTTTACGAATATAAATTAGGTAGTGATTAAAAATATATATATCCTGGACACGATACGTCAACAGTGAATAGGACAAAGATTTGCTAAATTATCTTTGACGAAAGGGTAAACGGATTACCTGGGTTACGTTGACAGGATTAACAATTTAATATCGTGAGTTTAATGTCACTTGATAAAATAAAAAGAATATCACCCAGATTCTGTGATGTATTTTGGACTACTGAATGCGTGATCAGAAAAGTCACATTGATCTTAAAAATCTTTGGGTATGTTTTATTCTTAATAGTTTAATAGACAGGGGTATGCAAGTCATAGGCAACAATGTTTTCTTCAGTTCTGAAGTTTTTAGCAATTTATTCAATAATCAAAAGTGATGGTGGATCAGACATGCAAAATACGTTTTTATTTATGTTCTGAACTTTAATCAAGGGTAAATTTTGCTTTAGCATCCCCCAATATATGGTACTTTGGAAAATTTCGTTAAAAAATTTCTGATTTTATATTTCGATATCTGGGTCCAATACTTTTGTTTCATTTTGTGGAATGGTGTAAGTCGAGGCAAGATAAGAAGACAAAAAGGAATCGGCCAAAAAACAATGTCATGGTTTAGCAATATCAGAGCAGAAGAATTTCCTTCCAACAACTTCTAAGAATGGCATAAAAACATTTTAAAAAATTGTCCGCTAACCTATAGTGATAAAAAGCACTAAAAAAAGGGGTAAATAAAGTATCATGGTGGTTAAACTAATAATATAAAATTCAGCTAGAGAAAAATTGAACATTTACATATCATTACACATTTAGAGTTTAGAACATATAACAGAGAGGTTTAAAACAAAATTTGAAATGTTACTACAATAAACAATACCGTAAACGCTATTGTCAATATTATTATTAGAATATTTAAAAAATACTTATTACGTTCTAATTATTGAAAACTGTCAGAGTAGCAAATCAGGTGATAACATTTAATTAATATAGTTACATTGTTAAAACTTATATAATACATTGAGTTGGTATACTTACTTATTTTACTTTCTTTTAATCAGCCCCGCATCTTTATTTTTGTAACGGGAGGCAAAACTTGCCGTATGCCGCCCCGCACGGCCTTTTTATTGAGAAAAATTTAAAGAGCAAAAAAATTGCTTCCTTTTAAAATACGTATGTATAATAACAAATTAAAAGACGACCAAAAAAAGGTCTTTTCTTCATACAATCGCCACTTTCTAATACATTCCGTGTTTCAATTTGCCGCCCCTTGAGGGTGTCACCCGTGGCAGACACCACCGTTTGCCCTCCACCTCTCCTAGATCCGGGACTGCTTTTAATACAATTTTTTAATACGGCAACAATTGAACTGTAACAGCGTATTAGACGTTTTTAATGTAACTGTATTTTTAAAATTGATTTAAATACGGTACTGACTCAACGTCCCTTCAAACGGAAAAGCGGCGATACATTCACATGATTCTGCCCGATACTTCGTTTGGCGCCAGGCGCATTCCCCTTCGATTTGCTTGCGCACAAACTCATTTTTTCGTCCATGAATTGTAACTTTTGTTTCGCGCAGGTTACAAGCATTGGCTATCCATCAAGATCAGTGAAGTTAGCTATTTAATTTGTTGGCGTAAAATTGACGTTGTTGACTGATTTTGGTTGAAGGTTATTAAACGTCATAGAATTTTAATAAAAGAAAATATATGGTGTGCACTCGTTTTTCAAAATATCTGGGTGGCAATGTTTAACAAATTTCGACTTTGTCAGTAAATAACGCCACGTCAATTATCTGAAATTGTAAAGGCTCAAGTAGTCTGCTGAATAGATGAAGGATATTTATAAATATTCACTTAAGAGTTTTTATTTATTTTAATTTGATTTATTTATATCGATGTTCACTGCGAAATACAGGTGTGGAAACTAACTCGCCGACCATAGGGAATTAAAAGCATAGGAACTATTCGAGTTAAGATGTGTGTTGTTCGTGTCGCCGTCCGACGAAAGGCGGAAGCAGTGAGCCGTTAGCCCCTGAATCTCGTTCTGCTCAAATCGGCGCGCTCTTTGCAGCGGTGAACTGTAGGAGAGTACATGGTAGATTGGTGGAAGGGATTCAATGCATGTATTGCCTATGGTTGACGGTGTATACTTTTATAAAATCTTTAAAGAAAAGACCATCACTGGGGCACCGTTTTTAGGAAGAATAAAAAATAAAACTCTACAATAAAATTATATTTAAAATTATTTAATAATTAAATTGTTTTATTATACTAAACAAGGCATTGCTCTTCTTTATTATTAGTTTTTTTCGACTCTTTATATTCCTTAAAAATAAAATAGTATGTAAAAAAATATAGGATAAAGAAAAAGATACTTGGTAAGAAAATAATCGTTCTATTTGCAACCCCATTAGAGTAAGAGCCCGTAAGAAGCATACCTTCGTCATTTTGTAAAAGCTAGAAGTTTATCAGCGCATGCTCCCAACACAGGTAGAAGCGATGGGAGACTATGAAGCGTGATTCATAGTGGCTTTGGCAGGTACCCGGTACCAAAGGTTAATTGATTGAAATATAACTTTTGTCATTTTGTAAAAGCTGAATTTTATATTGTGTTACTTGGGTACCTCTTGGAAAATATTTTCTTAGTCGCCAGACAGTTTTGACAGTTCCAACCCCTTGGCAGACAAAAATTTTGGGGTTGCCCAATGATCCGAGGAAGTTCAATATTTCTGTTATTGCACAAGGTATAACAAAAAGTCTTTTATACGATTTCTAGGGTTTTAAATAAGCATGTCCTAAAAATAATACGATGTATGCAGAGTTAAAGTTAAAAGTTATTGCTGTGAGGGTAGTTGAAAAAAAAGTTTTTGACAAAAATTTGCATGCCTATTTAGAGACTCTTATATAAGACTTTCATGTCTTGTTAAATAACAAAAATATTAAACTTTATATGGGGCCACACAAAAATGTTTGTCTGCTAAGGGCTTGAAACTGTCAAAACTGCCAGCCGACTGGGGAAATATCTTCTAATAGGTACCCAAGTACCATAATATATGAAGAACGTTAGCTTAGGTTTTAATTAAATAATGTTTGGTACCTGGTACCTGCCAAAGCCACTATGAGTGAAACTTCATAGTCTCTCATCGCTTATACCTGTGTTGGGAGTATGCGCTGACAAACTTTCAGCTTTTACAAAATAACGAAGGTCTGCTACTAAAGGGCTCTTGGACTATTAACATACGGGCTCTTACTCTATCATGAATAAGCCCTAATTTTTCTCATCATAATTAGGAAACACCCTGTATATGAAAAAAATAATTACGAGTATCTTAACTTGACCTTTAAATTTTGAAATTTTTATAGGTTTGATATTTTCACTACCTTCCAAAAGTCCTGACTTCTTGTACATCATCTCTTCTTCGAACAAAATATCCTCTCATATAAGACTGAATTTTTAGAGCAGCATACTCCGGGGTCCATATTAGAGAGAAAGGGTAAAAGGGTCTTGGTCTGTAATAAGATAAATAATATTACTTTCGCATCATTTTCGGCTTATCTAAATTGAGAAATTTTGTTTTTATTATCCGGTCAATTTAAACATGGAAATATGGATCAAATAACAATAATTCCGACAAAGCCACATTTTTGTATAGAGCTTAGGTTTACGTATGGTGGTTTACCATTACCAATAAAGTGCCAAAAGTCCCCATCAATCCCATGTGGCGAGCAGTGGTGCAGTGGCTAGCGTGTCAGTCTCTCACCGCGGAGATCCGGGTTCGAATCTAGGAGTCGGACATCGGATTTTTCATTGCTCGTCACCTCACAGTTGGCAATGGCAAACCACTATGTAGTATTCTGCCATTTCTAGGTAGTAGTTATTTAAAAATAACGACCGTGGTGGCACTACCGCGTTGTCTAAAAGGTGCTGTAAAATGCAAAAAAAAACTGCATGTTTCAGTGCTTGGATAACGTTGACGGAACACGACAATAATGGGTTAAACATTCAGTAACCAGGCACTCACGGTACACTGGTATTTAGGCCTAAGCCTTCGTGAGATGTCATAAAAGATAAAAAAAAATGTGTGCTTTGACATTTATTCAAGGTCAAAGTTGTAGTTCTTAAAATTCTCTTATTCTTTGTCGGAATTATTGTTATTTTAATTGTATAAATTGACCGGACAATTAAATATTTCCTTTTTTTGTATTTTATTATAGAAATACATTTTTTTAAAAGTGGTACTAGTTTTTATGAATACGTGTAAACTTTCAAGTAGATCGGTCTGTTAAATAATCTCCTAAATATAATATAGGGAACACCTTGTTTATTTTTACTGATATACATACGATATTTCCAAATGTTTTTGGACCCAATCCATATCAAAAATGTAGGTCCAAATTTCCCGCCTATCTGGATATCTGGGATTCATATTGTACAAGTATTCGCTTAAAAAATCCACACCGTTGAAGGAGCTTTTTGGACGCTAAAAGAATCAATTTTTTGCAAATTATACAGAGTTGTAAAAGTCGTACATAAGATACAGCGTAGTCGTCCACATTTTGGCCCATTTTGAATACGAATAACTTTAGAACAAATAAAGTTATCACAATGCAAGTTTTGCAGACAGTCTTAGATTTTTAGAAAACGTTTTTCTTATATTTTTGCCACTTTGTTGTGATATTTCATTAGCACAATAATAAAATGCCTTTTTTCCTATACAGGGTGTTCGAAAAATACACGGCCAAATTTTAGGAGGTGATTCCTCATTGAAAAATATGAAAAAAGTTCCTATAAACATAGGTCCGAAAATGCATAGTTTCTAAGATACAGGGTGTCCAACATTTAGGTTCAACATTCACCTTCTTTAATCTTCAGTTGACCTTCACTTTTTAATGTCATTAGATTAAAAAGTTAAGATAGGAAAGTAAAATTAATTTTGCTCTATCTTTAACTGTTTTTGCTCAGTAAATCCTCAAAATTCAAAAATTCCGTTCCAAGAAACATGCAATAAAGTGGTTTTTATTTTTTTCTCGAAAACGAAGCAAGATAGAAAAAAATTTTAAGAGATAAAAAAGTTGTATTTTCAGTTGCTTATTCTAAAAAAAAAAATAAAAAAGTTACAAAAAGTCAGTGGCGTACATTTTTTTACAATTATTTTCGATAAGATGTCCCGTGAGACGCCACTGGACTTAATAATTTTAATTTAATTATGCCTAACTTAGGCCCTTATTACTAGAAATAACACTGAAAAATTTCAAGAAAATCGGTTTCAAGGTATTCAAGATAATTACAAAAGAAATATTTTTAACACCCTGTATCTTGGAAACTATTAATTTTCGGACCCGTGTTTATAAGAACTTTTTTTATATTTTTCAATGAGGAATCACCTCCTGAAATTTGGCCGTGCATTTTTCGAACACCCTGTATAGGGCAACTTTATTATTTTAAATAAAACATTCTGTATATTTTATAATACTCTTAATATTTCTTCTTTAAAATAATGTAACAGTGGATATGGTTAAATATCTAGACACCAAATTAACCCTAAAGTAAATGAGCATTTACAAAATAATACCGATTCGAGAAAAAGCAATGGCGTACAATTTTTTCTTTTAAAAATATTAAATACAAATCTTGTTCGAACGCCACTGGTAAAAAAATGTATAAACTTTTACAGCAAAAAATGTAATGTAATGCTCAAAAAAGTGTACTAAATTTTATGCAGATATCTGGAGTGGTAGGAATGTTATGATAAAACAGTTTTTTTTCTTAGAACTTTAACACCGTGTATCTCGAAAAAAAAGCATTTTCGGGCATATTTTTGGTTAAAAAATTGTCTTAGTTTCTTGCATTTTATACAGTGTTAAGAGGAAAATACCAACTTAAAAATAACCCGTATGAAGCCACAAAACGTAAGTTCTTGGATATTTACACATAAACTTCAGACACAACAAATTCGACTTTGCACGTTTTGTTTCTTTGCAAAATTTTTACCGGAATCCATGATGACAACCACCAAAACACTTAGCATAAGTTGTAGATTATTTTTGTTTGTATTTTTTATTGCATTTATTCAATAAGTCATAAAAGATATTTAAAAAATACGATATTAACTGCAACAACAGCAAGCAAAACTTGACTGTGAAATGTCATTTTCCACTAAGATAGTTTTTATTCTATTTCTATTTTTTTTTCTTGGTTTTGGTCCCTTCAGGTCCAATCCACCACTCTCCCCTTCCGGACTATGCTTTCCAGGGCTTCGTCGGCTGAAAATCTGGATAATCGAGCTCGTAGCTCCCAGAAATTCAAAAAGAAAACAAAATAATTCAACAATCGATGCAATGCATAAATTTTCGGCTGTCAAACCAAGATCTGCTACTGGTGTTACGTATAACCTTCACTTTCACTACTAACAGTTCTCATGGCACTTCCATCTATTTCCCGCCATTTGAGAAACACCTCGTGTTCACCCCCAAACAGGATACCATCAGCTTATGGGAATCTTCGCTCACAGCGCTTAGATCCAGAAGAAAAATGCCGTCAATTTAGCGTGAATCTTTCCTTGATCCCCAAAGGTAAAAACGTCCGTACGGCACCTCTAACCGCCACTCCGGGAAGAACTTTATAGTCCTTTACGCACGTCCGCACTGTCCGGAGGTCAAACAAAGACTCAAACATTATTTTGATGAGGGCGTTAACAACGTTGCCAAGTCGCGCAATTTTAAAAACCTATACGTTATTTTTAAAATAATAGCTGAAATCTTTTCTAAAAATATTGTAAATAACGTAGAGCTTTGTGGCCAAATTTTTTTCTGAAACCATTTGTGTAACGAATTTTTATTGTCAAATAATACTCTTAATTGCCATGCAGTCAATTTTTGGAAATCAATAAATCCATTATTTTTAAAAACAATGTTACTTTTTTTTAAGGAAAAAGACTAAATTTTAATAATATGGATAAATTAATACAGAGTGTCCATTTAAAATAACAAATTTGCCCTATATCTTAATATCGGCTATTTGTTCTCGTGTAAATGAAACTTTACAACAAAATGGCGTAGATATGATTAAAAACATCTAAGGCTGTCTGCGTTAACCACATCCTAATAGCTTTATTTGTTATAAAGCTATACGCGATCGAAACGGGTCAAAATATGGCCTATTACCCTGTATTAACCAAAACCACCCCAAGTAAAGGTGGGCGATTTGAGATTTTTTTATACACACACAAAAATAAATTAAAATGTATTTTATTTACATAAAAACTATTCTCCTCTCTAATTTGTTCTAACATTTTAATCATTCCTTCCTGAAGGATCGGGAACACAGTTGCATTGAGGTAAGAAATGACTGGATCTAAAAATATTTTAAAATTAGAGGAATATTGCACATTGAAATAAGGCCCAGGCACTAATAATACCGGCCTTATTTTGACATCTAAGCTTGCGCAGATGCATGGTGGCATAAGGACACCCGTATTAAAGATTGTTCCTAGCAAAGTCGGTCTATATAAGGTCATGACATTCGGCCATATTGCTGCCGAAAATGGGAGATGTGACGTCATAACACGTATGACGTCACATCTCCCATTTTTCGGCCATGTTGGTCTAGTGCCGGAGATATACAGTTTATTGTATTAGTAGAACAACCGTTTACACAACAGTTTTTAATTGTTATTAAGTTGTAAATTCTTTTACTTTAAATAAAAAACATTAGGAATTACATCTTTCAACAAATATCACTTCAGCTTTGATTTTTACCCAGTCTTACCAACTTTTCTCCAAAAGTGCCCTTCCTTGCGTCCTCGACCTCCAACCGCCTAAAAGTTGAGGATATGTCGCAACCTTATAAATATAAACTAACCTTGGTTCCTAGTTTTATTTATGTCGCTTTTAGGTCGTGCTTTATTTTTGTCTTATTTTAACTTCGGAACTTTTCGTGTAACTGAACGGCTGTTGACCACAAAATCGAGAAGTTTTTAAAAGTAAAAATACATAAAATCTTAATGTATTTCTGTAATTGTGTAAAACAAAACCGTACTGTACTGCAAAGAAAAACTACTTTTTTTTAGGTTAATGACACTGTCAACGTGATTTGCAATAACTCTAAATTATGGGTACAAGCATTATTTAAATAAGGCCGGTATAAATAATACCCGAGCCTAATAAGGCATCTTGCAATAGTTCTCTAATATCTATCTAAAACTTTTTCACTGATATTTATCAGTGAAAATTTTTTGAGTATACAAAAATTCTTCCGAGTCGAAAATAACTATCACTATTTATTTTACAAGTTAGCTTTTAGATCATTATTTTTTAAGCTATTATCTTTTAAAGGCAAAGGCAGGGCCGTATTATCCATTAGGCTGACTAGGTTACAGCCTAGGGCGCCATGAAAAAATAGGCGCCAGACAGGGGAGCTTTTATAAAGTGGGGATTTTTGTGAGTAATTTCTCTGTGAATAAGGTGTTTTGGAATGAAATGGGCGTGAAAAGGAGGGAATGACCTTTTTTTTGTTGGAAAATAGGCGCCCCGGGGATTGTAGCTTAGGGCGCCTCAGACAGTTAGTACGGCTCTGGGCAAAGGTATTTTTCTTAAGAGTTTTGGTAATTGTTTACAAATCGGACGCCTCGCCGATTTTAATGAAATTTGGTATACGGGGGTTTCTTGGAGGGCTGATTACGAATCTAAAAGAATTTTTACTCGGACTCGTTTCTTTTTTAAGATATACATCATAAAACTTGATAATCCAAACTAACCTGAATTCACTATTTTCCCCTACTTTTTGCACTCAATTGTTGCTTGAAAGCTAAACTGGGACTTAATATTGGATATTCACCTCTAAAAACCCCATTTTTCTACTTATTTTACCCGTTTTTTCCATGACTTTTATGGGAAAATGGGTAAAATAAATAAAAAATTAGGTTTTTAGAGGTGAAAATCAAATATCAAGTACCAACTTAGCAGAAAACTCAAGAACTGAGTGCAAAAAGAAGGGAAATAGTAAATTTAGGTTAGCTTTGGTGATCAAGTCCGACTAAAATTTTTCAGATTCGCAATCAGCGCCCCAAAAACCCCGGATACCAAATTTCATTAAAATCGGCGAGGCATCCGGTTTGTAAATAATTACCACACTTTTACCAGATTACAAAAAATCCTCAAAAATCTATTAACTTATTACGTAGGCTTAAATTGACTTTTTCATCGGTGCCGTTTTTCTTGTTTAAATATTCCTCCAGTTCGTTCCTGTCTTTACCATATTTATCCATAATTTCGTTCCATATTACACTTCCAGATTTATAGCAGGTTTCTTCGTTTTCCAAAGTATTCTGACTGGAATTATTTAAAGTGTTCGCACCAGTTTTACTAAGGTCTTTTAAAAATGTACAACTTGACATTTTGTGACAGTTAAATATTTTGGTTTTGACAAGTAAAAGGTATTTTTTTGGTATTTTTGTATTGTTTATTCGGACTCGTGGCGATGCAGAAAACCTACAACGGAAGCCAAACAGTGTGTTCAAAAAGTCTGAAAACGCTTAAATATCTCTCTCTCTCTCTCTCTCTCTATTTTTTTCTTGGTTTTGGTCCCTTCAGGTCCAATCCACTACTCTCCCCTTCCGGACTATGCTTTCCAGGGCTTCGTCGGCGGAAAATCTGGATAATCGAGCTCGTAGCTCCCAGAAATTCCAAAAGAAAACAAACAATTCAACAATCAATGCAATGCATAAATTGTCGGCTGTCAAACCAAGATCTGCTATTGGTGTTACGTATAACCTTCACTTTCACTAAGGTAATAAACGTTCGTACGACACCTCTAGCCGCCACTCCGGGAAGAACTTTGTAGTCCTCTACGCACGTCCGCACTGTCCGGAGGTCAAACAAAGAGTCCCAACGCTCAAATATCTTGGAGAGTTATGAACCAAATTATATGAAATTCGTTACTTCGGGGTAAAACCATACTCTGAATTTAGCGTTGATTTGGGCGATATTGCCAGATTTTCAATTTCGCAGAAATCAATTCAAAGTTTTTAAATTTAAATAAGATATACCTTTTTTTATTTTATTAATAAATTTCAGCTGTTTTTAGGTATACAGTGTTTAGTTCGGGATTTTCTCTTTATAATATTGTATGCCTTTGAAATTGTGTTGGTAATACGTATTATTGTTTATTTTTTCTGGGAATTCTATTTATGTCAGAACTATCAAGCCAACAGTTTAAAATTTACAGGGTGTAAACGGTAATACCTACGCACGTTACACCTAATATTTTTACGAAATTGAACTTTTTTCTGCAGGAATCCAATAATAAAAAAAAATCTCATTTAAATTTAAAAACTTTGCTGCTAATAATAGAGAATTATTGCACAGTAAAATAAGGCCAGGCACTAATAATACTGGCCTTATTTTGACATCTGAGCTTGCGCAGATGCATGGTAGGATAAGGACTCCCTTAATAAGTATAGTGCCTGGCTTTATTTATGTCGATTTTAGGTCGTGCTTTATTTTGGCCTTATTTTAACTTCGGAACTCTTCGTCTTACCGAACGGCTGCCGATCACAAAATGGAAAAGTTTTTAGAAGTAAAAATACTTAAAACCTTGCTTTTTTAAATCTTTTTCTGTAATTGTGTTACAAAAAACCCTACAACACAAAACAATAAAGAAAAACTACTAAAAATTTTGTTTCCTTTTTTTAGGTTAATGGTACTGTCAACATAATTTGCAATAACTCTAAAGGGACATTTTTCTAATTCTTCTGTCTTAGAGCTGCTATCAGATAGATAGATAGATAGATAGATAGAATATATTACCTTGAAAATTTACAATAGGTACAAAGGGGTCGTCAATATAAATAAATATAAATATAAATACTATAAAAATATATAGATATACACAAATATACATAGACACATAAATATATAAAATGTAATTGTAAAAAACACAAAAAAAAAGAATACATGAACAGAAACCTTAGCTATAAATAATTACTATAAATAAAGTTAAAATTTTGTATAAATATATACATATAAAAGAATATTAAAATTGTCAAATCAAAACGCAAGCAAAGTAACAAAGTCTAATGTCGCATATACTCTGCAACCGAGTAAAATGCCTTGTCAATAAGAAATTGCCTAACGGCATTCTTGAATTTACCACCATGCATATTTCTAAAATCTCTTGAAAGCTTGTTGTAGAGGGCAAGACAACCGTAAAAGGAGACTTTTCGAAAAAGGAGGTCCTGTGTAAAAGAACATCTATAATAGTCCTGTTTCTAGTGCTGTAATGATTTGACTCTCCGAGTCTCCTAAATAGTCCCATATTAGAATTTACATAAGTCACGCACTTAAAAATAAACATACATGGCAAAGTGTGGATTCTTTTCTGGATAAATAAAGGTTTGCAGCTGTCACGCGGTTTAAGATTAAAAATTAACTTCAACAATCAAGCTTGTCTAACAGCTGACGTCATTATAATGTGAATCGAAAAAATAAAAGCGCTTACCGCCAATGACAAATGAGAAGAAAAAATAATAATATACCCTAAAAAATGGCAACTCCAGTTTTAAAACAAAAATGTGCAATATCTTTAATGGCAGGTAAATTAATCCACACATGGTTTCACACACGTCAATTTTGTTTGACTTTTAACCTCAAATTCGGCTATATTTCCCCCTCCTTGTTTTTCATCCTGTTACACAGTGGTTAGACATCTCTCGATGCCGCTAACAACCGCTGTAAGCTGCTGTAAGACTGACGTCATTGATTTGTCAAAAAATGAAAGTGCTTACAGCTGCTGTAAGCAGCTAACAAAGAAAATATCCCTTTAATTATGGGTACAAGCACTATTTAAATAAGGCCGGTATTAATACGTAGGGTGTTCAGTAAGTTTTGAGATACTTTGTAACTAAACGGCGCAGGAAAGTAACATTGATGTTTTTGTTTGTACATGTCATGAAATGTCGTAGTCCTATATAGTTATTAGTAAACTATCAGTTTTACGCCAGTTCGTGTCCAGCGATTTTAGCGCAATGGCGTCGTAGACGACTATCGAGTGCCGTGCAATTTTGAAATACAACTTTTCACGTGGGTTATCTCAAGAACAGTGTTTAGAAGAAATGAAGCCTATACTTGGTGATGACTGTCCATCTCGTGCGATCATATACAGATGGTACAAACAATTTCAGCGGGCCTCGTTTTCGCTTGAAGACGCCTCACGCTCAGGTCGACCGTGTGAAGTAGTTACCCCAGAAAACATATCTGCCGTCCAAAAAGCTATAGAAACAAACCGACGAATTACCTATCGACAGTTAGAAGAGACATTGAACATAAGTTTAGCAACATTACACACGATCATACATGAGCACTTGGGTTTTAGAAAAATTTGTACTCTTTGGGTTCCACACAAGTTAACTCCCGAGCAGCAGACACAAAGAGTGAATTGGTGTAAAAAATAATGTACAAATTCCAGGAGGGTAAATCTAAAGACATAGTGTCGATCGTCACGGGAGATGAAACTTATCTTTATTATTACGACGTTCGAACTAAACAACAGAATAAGATATGGGTTCTCGAAGGTGAAGAAACGCCGACCGAAGTTCGCAAATCAAGACCTGTAAAAAAATAATGATAGTTGTTTTCTTTGGTTTAAGAGGAATAATTGAACGTGTTGCGCTTCGAGAACAGAAGACCGTAAATGCTCTCTGGTACACTACAGTATGCCTTTCAAAAGTTATAGAAAAGTTAAGAGTGATTCGCTCAAACTCGCAACTCGCTAGCTGGTACGTTCATCATGACAATGCCCCACCTCATCGAGCTGAACTTACCAGTCATTTTTTGACAGATGCAGGCTTCAGACTTCTGGAACATCCGCCTTATAGCCCCGACTTGGTGCCGTGTGACTTTGGGTTGTTTCCTTTTGTCAAGAGCCAACTGAAAGGACAAAAGTTTAAAACTGAAGACGCGCTACTGGAGGCCTGGGATAAAATATGCGCTGAAATTTCAAATGAAAAGTGGAAAGCTATTTTCAGTGACTGGTTGGTTAGAATGGAAAAGTGTATGCAATGTGGTGAAAACTATTTTGAAAAAATCAAATAAATGTACGTATATCTCAAAACTTTTCGAACACCCTACGTACTTCCGAGCTTAAGAAGGCAACTTGCAATAGTTCTTTATTAACACTGAATTCGTAGTATGGTTTTTACCTTCGAGTACCGCATTTTGTCCAGTTTGTTTCAACATTTTTGAGATATTTGAGTGTTTTCGAACTTTTTGGACACACTGTATATTTTACGTTAATCACAGGGCACAATGATTTTTCTTTAGTTTTCTAAAAACTCTTAGTAATTTTTATCAAACTTGAAAAGCAAATTTACCTAATTTTCACAATTCTTGATTTGAACTCAAATTGGCAAATTATATTTGATTTAAACGTTTCAAAACCCCCGTTTTTAAACATTATTTTACACATTTTTTCACCAAATTGTAAAGCAGCACATGGCTACTGCGATTAAAACGATTAAAAGTGAAGTTTTGCAACTAAATGGAAAAAACGCTGCAAAATAAATAAAAGAAAAACAAGTTTTTAAAACGTATAAATCAAATATTGTAAGCTAATTCAGGTTTAAATCAAAAATTGGATACAAAAAGGGGGAATATAGTAAAAATAGTGAAATGAGGTTAGTTCCATTTTGAAGTTTGATGATGGATATCTCGAAAACAAAATG
The DNA here is from genome assembly GCA_014170235.1 of Listronotus bonariensis. Taxonomy (NCBI): domain Eukaryota; kingdom Metazoa; phylum Arthropoda; class Insecta; order Coleoptera; family Curculionidae; genus Listronotus; species Listronotus bonariensis. The sequence goes on along the minus strand of JACEGR010003119.1, from coordinate 9,687 downwards.
TTGCTGACTAAAAATTTTGTTAGATTCGTGTGCCTTAAAAGTCCCTATATTATTTTTTTTAAAGGAAAAAAGTGTTGGTCCGGACATATATTTTTCGGCGTATCTTTGGTAAATTCAAAAATCTATCAATATTTTCTATTTTTTAAGTTGATTTAATTTACCCATAATTATTAATAGATAAATAAGGCTACCTTTACTTTTACTAAGAAATGTATTTATTTTTTTCTATATAAAAATACAAGGTTCTTCCTAAGTAATTAAAAAAAAATTAAACTATTTTACCTTCAAAACAAAAAAACTTTAAACGCTTCTAAATTGCTTAAGTTAGGAATGATGTGTTATATTCGCAGAAAATAATTTAATAAAAAATATAGTATCTGTCATTTACGTATTAACATTTTTAAATGATGCTAATATAAAGTTCTGGATATACTATTACCTTAAAATACTTTGGAAGCACCCGGAATAAAAATAACTACCTAGTAATAAATAACACTAACTGCCCAAATTCCTAACATTGGAAACAAAGTTATTTTATCGATGAAAGAAATTTTACAAAAAATACTATTTATAAAATTTCTTTGCGTAACACCTATATTTCCAAAATAAATATCCCTATTACATATTCTAGTAGCGCATCTATTTACAAAATTTATAATATAATAATCTATAATATATACAGGGTGGTTCAGCAAAGCGTTTGCCTTTAGAAAAAAAGATTAAAATCAGAAATTTCTTGAGAGGCACCAATTTTTTGGCATACCTTGTATGTTTCACACCTAGCCTGTTTGTTATCCAGATGGTATTAAAGGCGTAAGCTTGCTGATCCACCTTGTATGATACCTATATACGGTGTGAACATAAAGTTAACACTGCCCCCTCTGCTAGCCTTAAAAACTGTCTTACTTGAAACACCCTGTATATTGTAACCCCATTAAAAAAGAACTTTAACAAAATACCATACTTATAGAGTAAGAGCCTCTAAGCGGCAGAACTTTGTTATTTTGTAAAAGCTGATAGTTTCTCAGAGCATGCTTACAACATTAGTAGAAGCGATGAGACACTAGGAAATTTGACTCATAGTGGCTTTGGCAGGTACCAGGAAACAAAGGTTGATGAATTAAAACTTAACTTTCTTCATTTTGTAAAAACTAAATTTTATATACGTTACTTGGGTGGCTATTAGAACATATTTTCTTAGTTGCCAGAGAGTTTTTACAGTTCCAACCCCTTTTTAGACAAACATTTTAAGGAGGCCGAAGGTCTAAGGAACTCCAATTTTTCTGTTATTTACCAAGATATGATAAAAGTCTTACATAAGAAATGTAGGGTTTCCAAAGAAGAACGCCATAAAAATGTTTTGATGTATACAGAGTGTCCAAAAATAATTAACCAAAACAGAAATACCTTTTTTTTTTTTTTAGAAAATTCTGTATACATAGAAATATTTTTAGAACATGCCTCTTTAGAAAGCCTACAACTCTCAACAACAGAAATATTGGACTTGGAGTTCCTTGGACCATTGGTCTACTTCAAAATGTTTGTGGTTAGAACTGTCAAAACTGTCTGGCGACTGAAAAAATATCTTTTGAGGTACCCAAGTAACATATTATTATAGTAAATTTAGCTTTTACAAAATAAGGACATTTAAGTTTAAATTCATTAATCTTTGGTTCGTGGTACCTGCCAAAGCCACTATGAGTCAAACTTCGTAATATTCCATCGCTTCTACCTATATTGGGAGCATGCGCTAAGAAACTTTCATCTTTTCAAAATAACGAAGGTCTGCTACTAAAGGGCTCTTGGACTAATAACATATTTATCTTTAGTAGTTTCGAAAAAAGGGCATCCAAATCTGATTTTAGATTAAAAAAGATCATCAATAAAGTCATGAAATTGGGCCCTCCTATACAGGGTGTTTGTTATATTAGGGAGGAGAGGGTTTTTATTCATGCTTTCTCCAAATAACTTACATAAAATAAATAAATAAAATAAATAATAAACTCTAAAACAAATAAATTAATATATTATAGTAAGATACCTAATCTTTGTATAATTATTTTTGGTTGCAAACAATCTTTTGCTACAAAATGTCAGTAAACTTAAAACCGAATTCCAAAAACACAATATAAAATTTTAAAATACAGGGTGTTCAGTAAGTCTACTGACAAACTTAATGAGGTGATTCTATAATGAAAAATAATAAAAAACTTCATATGAACCATATGTCCTAAACGTCTTTGTTTGTAAACCTCGGGGTGTAATAGCTATTTATGTATCAAGGGCGTTACTAGGACTATAGTGCCGTGAAGGTCGAAATTGCCCGAGGGCCTCTGGCCCGAGGGCTAGATTTCGACCTGATGGGCATTATAGTCCAGTAAAGCCCGTGGTGCATACAATGCTTTATGTTTTACCCAAAAGAGTTTTTCAATGACTAATTACATTATTTATTTGCAATATAAAAAATAAGTTGCACCTGTACCTGTATACGTAAGTAGATAATGACTGGTGTTAAGTTTGACTTTGATGTTTCGATCAGTTAGTCAGTTGGCATTTTTATTTAACGATTTGCTCAAAATGGAAGAAATTCCACAGAATATAAAAGAAAAGGCCATAAAAGCGACCGAAAATCTTTTGCCAGTTAAATCAAGGCAACAGTATGATCGGGAGTATGGCATATTTGGTATTTGGAAAGATGCGAACGCAATTCTTCAAATAACCGAAACCGTTTTAATGGCATATTTTCAGGAACTGGTAAGTTATTGATTTTATTTTAATACATATGTTTAACAAACTTTATTATTTTTAGTCGGAAATATACAGTCTGAACTCTCTCTGGACCAAGTATTCCACCCTAAGGTCTACGTTGATGGTCTATGAAAATATAGACATTTCGCAATACCATCGTCTCATATCTTTTTTAAAAGTTAAGTCGAAAGGATACGTCCCGAACAAGTCTAAAGTTTTGGAAGGAGAACAAATTTTAAAATTTATTAAGAAGGCTTTATTAAGAAGATGATATCTACTTGGTACACAAAGTCATATTGGTAATGGGTGTTTTGGAGGTTTAAGACGAGATGAATTAGTCAAAATGACTATTGATGACATTGAAGATAGAGGAACAGTCTTGGTTATAAAGGTACCAGAAACTAAAACTTCAACTTCAAAAAGTTTTACTATCATTGAAGAAGATTTAGGCGCTTTGAATTTAAGAAAAAAGTACACAACATTAAGACCAGCTGGAATAAAGGAGCGAAGATTCTTTCGTACCTATAGAAAGGGTCGATGTACAATACAACCCATTGGAAAAATACCATAGGAAGCGTCCCAACATTGATCGCAAAATTTTTAAAATTGGATAATGCAGAAGCTTACACCGGCCACTGTTTGCGTCGCACATCGTCAACTTTACTTGTTGAGGCAGGTGCTTCGTTTGAAACGCTAAAACAACATGGGAAATGGAAAAGCTCTTCAGTATCTGAAGGATATATAGAAGAAAGTATTTCATCCAAAAACAAAGTAGCCAAAATGATTGCCAATTCACTTAATTCCGAGGTTAATTCCGTATCGACTATTGAAAATTCTTTAATGGACTGTTCTTCTATACAAAATAGCGTTAGTGCTACCACCGCTGCTACCATCACAAAAACACCGACCATTCTATAGAGGATTCAGCTACATTTTCCGGGACATTTCAAAATTGTAATTTTTATTTTGGAAATAAAGTTTAATTTTTAGTATTGTTTAAAGAAAACTTATTTTTGTATAAACTTGATCTTTATTGTGAGAGAAATAAAATTGGATAAGCAATAAAATTTCCATATTAGCGCATTAGGGCATTATAAGCGGGCATTATCATAATGCCCGCTTATAATGCCCTAGGTGTGATAGCAGGTATTATTGCTACCATAACATATTCCGTTTCTAAGGTATTACAGATCAGAAACTATCGTGCGCGTCAGATTAAGATAGGGTGAGTTAATTACATGCTAAACAGTGTATATTCCACTAATCTGACAATTTGTGAGTGACGTAAAGAAAGCGTAGGGCTACAAAGTTGTTAAAAAAACATAATTTTGACATTCTCGAGCGTGGGTTTTTTTTATTTTAAAGAAAATAATTCTAGGATGACAAAAAACATATAATTTAATACAATTTAAACGAGTTCCACGAGCCGAAATAATAAAAATATTATTTTGACATATTTAAAAGCCGCTTAACGCACTGATGAAAAGGTATACATTAAATAACATTTTTTCTTTTTATCATCTAAGCTTTGCAACCCAATAGGTCTCTATGATGCTCGAGTAACTGCAAATTAAGCATCTTGGGCTCCCCTACTATTTATACCAATTTAGAAATTTTTAAAAATTGGACACAAGGAATAAATTCATTGTTACCAGTGTCGTCCATGAGGTGTTTAAGGTATTAAATGAAGAAGAAAAAATGGTACGCCACAGCATTTTTTCAAAATAAAAATATTTTTAAATTCTCGTTTAGTTTGGTACAAATTTGATAAACTATTTTTAGGCATGGTTAAATCCCTATCGGATTAAAAAATTAAAAGGGATTTTTACCGTAAAATTGTGAAGAAATAATCTATATTTATTTACGCAAAAACCACACATTAAATAAAAAGTTAGGAGATTAAATTTGTTCCAAACTAAACGAGAATTTAAAAAAAACCTTTTTGTTTTAGGAAAATGCAGTAGCGTATCAGTTTTTTTTCAACTATTTACCTTAAACCCCTTTTAAAGAAGACTGGTAATTTTTTTTCTTGTATGCCAAAAATGTCTTCTGATCAATAGAAGACGTCTCCCAATTTTTTAAAAATATATATAAATTGGTATAAAAGGTATTACAAAAACATTATTCTTATTTTTTAAACCTTGTAGATTAAAAACTAAGACGTAACAGGGTGTCCGGAAAGGTGTGGTCAAAAATAATAGGGGTGATAAAGTGAGCCAAAATAATGTTAGTACTTCATATAAAAAATTCTGTTGCGCTTCCTAGGAGTTATTATTAACCTGCAAAGTTAAAATAAAAAAATGTATGTTGTTTATAAGTTTTAAACGGTTGCCACAATAATAATAATATTTGGCCATTTAAATTAACCCATATCAATGCTTTTTTCATAGACAACTGATTGCGCAGTAAGTCATACTTATACAGGGTGAGACGAATATTTTTCGTTTATTGTATTCATTTTTACAGAGGTGAAAAATTTGACATTTTGGTTGGACCGTTTGATTCCTTTATCATTTTTGTACAAAAAAGGGATATTTATTTAAATCGATATCATGGACTGTTTTTCATAAAACCGCGTTTTAATCCAGACATACCCACATTTTGTATGCAATCAATTTTTTAAGGAAATTATTAAAATATGGCAAAATTAGAAAAAAATAGTCTTTTTTCTTATTATAAAATTTAATAGTCTTACAAACACCATTTTTTATTATTTTTACCACATTTTAATAATTGTCTCAAAAACAGGGTTTTTTACTACATACAAAATGCTGCTATGTCTGGATTTAAAATGCGATTTTATGAAAAACGTCCAAGATATCGATTCAAATAAGGTATACCTTTTTGTACAAAAAGATGAAGAAATAAAATGGCCAAAGGAAATTGTCAAATTTTTCACTTCTGTAAAAAATGAATACAATAAACGAGAAAATTCGTCTCACCACATATAATTATGACTTACTGCGCAATCATTAGCCTATGGAAAAAAGCATTGGTATGAGTTAATTTAAATGCCCAAATAATATTATTATGGTGGCAACCCTTTAAAAGTTATAAATGACATACATTTTTTATTCTAACTTTGCAGCTTAATAACTCTCCAAGGAAGTGCGATAGAACTTTTTTTATGAAATACCAACATTATTTTGGCTCACTCTATTACCCCCATCACTTTGATCTCACCTTTCTGGGCACCATGTATATTCATATAAAGTTTTTTTTTGTATTTTTCATTGTAGAATCGACCCTTATAGTTTTTCGGTAGAGTTATTAGACACCCTGTATATCACATTGTCAGTGTTTTTTAATATTTATATTTATATTGCTACTTTTTTCCATAATAAATTATATTATAAGTAATCCATATACTTATACGTACAAGGCAAGAAAAGAGCAACATTAGTTTAGACAAAGTTCACAGAATTAAAATGTAAGTTCGGTCACTTTCGACTTAAATTTTAAATTTAATTCAATATTATATTATTCGTATTTATTTTGTACTGCTTTAATTTTCATTTTAGTGTTCCTAAAAGGCAATCATCACACCTAAAATATATAGTTAGGGATCCTTGGCCCATTTTTGACCATTTCATTATTAACAAGCTAATTTTTCGTGAGTAGCTTCATTTTGACGAGACGCCCAACTTTTTTCCTTAAAACAAATTTCGTTCGTGGTAGCATACAGGGGTAGCAGGGAAAAAGTATGTTGTTTTGATGAGTATAAAAAAAGCAGGATGACGCACCCTGCAATTTGTAGGACAATGTGGGTGTTAACTTATATAAATATTAGTTAATCAACGGAAAAAGAAACAGCTGGTTGGTAGGTATTTTTATGACATTGTTAATCATACATGTTGGTGCGAACTCTTTGATAAAACCTTACATTTTGTAGGACAAATGTTTTTCCGGTTTATTTAGGTTAACGTATGTCCTAAAAGTTTTGGGACAAAACTCATTGTCTTTAATTTTCATCAAAAACAAAATAATATCAAGTTGCCTTTGAAAACAGAAGATTATTTAATTTATTTACTGTCAGTTGAGATTCATTTATTTTGAAGTTTTCGCTTTAAGATGTCGTATAAATTAGTTAGTTGGGCGGATACCCAAAGCTGAAATCTGTCGAATATTCCAGAATGAAAACATTTCACGCAGAACCATTTATAGAACAATAGCGGAGTGCGAGCAGGGAATATCATGTCTGAATCTCCCAAAAGTGGAAGACCACGTGCATTTACCGGACAGAGGTCAGAGAGATTGGTGAGAAGAGCAAAAACCAGATTGGAATGTCAACGAGGAAACTGGCTAGGCAATACAGATCTTCTAAGAGTACGATATCGTTGGAATTGAGGAGGAATGGTCTTAAATATCGAAAGAGACGTAAGTGCCCCAAATACTCTCAAGCGCAGCTTCTTCGTATACTAAGATGTTGTCGTCAACTGAGGCGGGTACATTTTGCCAATGAAAAAATCATTATTTTAGATGAAGAAAAGTATTTTAGAGAGTAATTCTGAAATGAAGGGAAACGATGGATTTTATACGGACAACGTAGAGGAATGCTCTGACAATATTAGATACAAACATAAAGCGAATTTTGCAGATAAAATCCTTGTCTGGTGCGCAATTTCTAACAGGGGTGTATCCCGACCTTTTGTGGGAAGGGAGGGGTGAAGCTTTGAATAGTCAGAGCTATATTGATAACTGCCTTTCCAAATTGCTTCATTTTGTCCGCAAACATCATGCTAATGACGATATCATGTTTTGGCCAGACCTAGCATCATGCCATTACTCAAGAGATACCCAAAACTGGCTTCGACAACACCACATACCTTTTGTTCCCAAAAACGATAATCCTCCAAACTTGCCGCAGACTCGCCCAATAGAGGATTTTTGGGCTCTACTGTCTAGAAAGGTTTATTATGGAGGCTGGGCAGCACAAGATGAGGAACAATTAAGACGGCGAATTTACGAGAAATTAAGAGAAATTGAACTGAATTCCGTCCAGGACCTCATGGGAGACATTCGAAGAAATTTGCGTCTTGTAGAGCAGAATGGGCCACTCCACATAATTCGATAGTATAGTTAAGTTAAGTATTGAGTTGTAATTTATGATAACTAGTTAGTGTTTAAATAAATTATTTCTTCATTAAAAAAAAACCGATAAATATTGTGTGCCAAAACTTTTAGGACATACGTTATTATCTTGAAAAGAACAGAGAAAATCCCTGTTAGTAATAAATTTTTGGTATTTATTAAAACAACATTCTTTTTCCTGCTACCCCTCTATGCTTCCACCAATGAAAATTATTTGAAGGAAAAAAGTTGGGCGTCTCGTCCAAATGAAGCTACTTACGAAAAATTAGCTTGTTAGTAATGAACGATAAAAAGGGACAGGGATCCCTAACTATTACTTGGAAAAATGATTTTTTCTATCCCCTAAAGAAAAAATATGTGAAATGATTTAATTTCATTGTGTCGTTGCCCTTCCGGTATAACAACTTTCACTGTAGTGTCTACTGTCTCGTACTAAGTCATCTACATTCTTGTTTGATTCGTTGGCACCGATAATAGCTGAGTGAAGCTTTGAAGCTAGCCAACACATAATAAACGCCGCCATGAATAAAAGACAGCCTAAAATGGCCGCTATTGTCTGAAAAATAAAAGTTTTCTAATTATTTAAAGTTTACAGGGTGTTAGTCAAAGATAATACTGAAAGCGCCGATGGAAGAACGCCATCCAGAAAAACATGAAATATCGATATTTTTCGAGATATTGGCACTAAAAATTTGTCAAAATTTTAGATTGTTGATTGTCACACCTAGATTATGTTAGATTAGATTGGCTTGAGGGTGGATTATAATCCTCTATCACCGCAACCTGCTCAGGTTTATTGTGTACCCTCCATTCATATGTTAGAGCACGCTATCCAAGCCGGTCTTTTAATCAGACTGCACAATGTTGAAACTGGCTTCTTGGTAAATGTTGCTGCTTTAGGTTTTTGCTCACCCAGCCTTGCAAACCGCAGACGACAAAGGGCTTCACAGTAGCACCATATGTGTTTAGCGGATTCTTCTTCTTCCTGGCAGAACCTGCATATGTTATATTCCGCCAGGCCTATTGTTTCCAGGTGTTTATTTAGTCTACACTGACCTGTTAGTTGACCCACTATAATTCTTACTGCCTTCTGGTTGTAATTCCAGAAGGTATTTTGTAAATTTGGGCGAGTATGCCATTATTTATTTTTCGCTTGATGCTGTCCTGGTGTTCTTATTCACCAGTCTTGGGATTCCCTTATGATCCATGGTCTAATAGATGACCTAACTTGGCATGACGAAATACGACAGTAGGACTCGGGGCCTACCATTGCCCTACCAGAATCCTCCCTCCTTTCGGCTTCCTGATTGCCCTGGTGGTCCCCTATGTTCTGGTACCCAGGCAATAGTTCGCTAGTTGGATGCACCTACATCTTCCAGGGCAGCTACGCAGTCCTGCACCATCTTAGAACTGATCTTGAATGAACTGATTGCCTTGATGGCTGCCTGAATATATTACTATGGTTTTACCGCATTTAACTTATGGTGGTAATTTCCCTAGCCCATTAGTTGCTTTCCTTTTACATCAAATCTTAGCTAATTTTAAGTCGGCTGCTTAGATGATGGTTCCTTTTTAAAATAGGAACTCAGCTCAGCCAAGAATGATACCGACCCCCTTGCCGCGGCTAAGTATGCCTGATATCTTACTTAAAAGAAGATTTTTGCTACGTTATTGAAGGTCACGTACGTCAGACGTATTTCTGTCCATTTCGAGGTTAGAAATACTTTAAAGGGTGTTCGTTTTTGAACTTTTTTTTATTTCTTTTGTTATAAGAGATGTTGAGAATTTGGTTGAGTATGAAATTATATCAAAAAATGGTTCCTTTTACACCTCTTCTATTTGTTAGCT
>JACEGR010003118.1:0-111980 GCA_014170235.1 Listronotus bonariensis | reverse complement strand
TGTTCGGGAACAAGCATAATTTTCTTCAAAGAAATTAACCAATAATTTATTTTCTCCGAACACAATTCTGTTCTATTTTTAGATTTAATCTTTATTGGGTTTCTTTGTAAAACGCCGTTTGTAAAAACATCAAAGTTCTCAGAATTCTCTTTGTATTTTTCCGATCTCCAAGTAAAATGATCACTCCTACTTAAATATGGCTGATGCAAGCCGCGCCAATATGGCGCGTAAGAAGGTGTCTCACAGCTCCGATGGAGAGCGCAGACTCCATTGGCGGGCACATCACATGCTTTCGGTCTAGCGCATAGAGGGCGGACTCATTCGGTTCCCCCAAAAGAGTAAGTCAGTCCAGGGTTGCCAGATTTGGCGCCTGGGCGCCATTTGGGCGATCTTTTTAGTCTTGTTGGCGTTCAAAATATCCGTTTGGCGCTTGGCTCCTACTTTTGGCGATCTAAAATGATTAACAATAAATTTTTGGCTTCTTAAAGACCTTCAGCTAGCTTTTACATGAAAAACCAAAGAAAGGTCGTTTCCAACTTTTTATTTATTTTCCTACGTGTACCAGAGTGTAAGTTTCGAACTTACTCCCAATCCCAAATTATTATGACAGATGAGATGATTCTTCAGATAACGACTTCAGATTTTATTTTTGAAAACCGGAACATCGGCTATCTTTTTCTATATCTTACTTCTAAATAAGGAGAAAACTACGTCATGTGATATTGAATGACATCGATTCCTAAAATCCAGTTTAAAATTTTACTTAACCGTATTTGATTTTCTCAAGATTTTCTGGATTTTCTGTTAGTTATACTGGGATATGGGGAAATGGGCTAAATATGCAAGAAAATATAAAAAAGACTGGGGAAAAGGAAAATTGGGCAACAGGTACGTTAACATTTTTGTTTATATTATTATATTCTGTTACACAAATGCAATTTGTTGCAAGAATTTTGATATTACAAAATCTATGTATTCTAGATTTAAATCCGATGTAGTTTATGATCAGTGCAATAAAACAGACTGGGAGGATGAGGTGACTGAGGTAGTAACTTTATTTAATGATGTTTAGTATGTTAAGATTCTTTTGTAGTAAGCTGGTTTTGTCCTTTGTTTTGAATTAAAAGAATTTACAGTAAAACTTGTAGTTTCATTTGATAAAATGTATAAATCAGAATGTAATTTTAGTATTAGTATAAGCATTAGAATTAGTATTAACCTAAAATAAATTTAGCCGTGGCATTTTTAGCTTTATTAAAAAAAATAAATAATAAAATTTTAATGAAAAGGAGTTAATGGTTTTATCTTTTTTATGGCACATAAGAAATTAATATTTTTCCCCATTTTAGTATTACCTTTTAAATTTTAGAGAATTTCAAGGTTGTTTCTTAAGACTAAAAAAATTAAATTTGATTTACAAACAATTTAAGTGTAAGTTCTTAAATCTTGTGACTAATGCTGATACTAATACTAAAATTAAATTCCGACTTTATAGTGAAGAGTGTCATCTTGCTCAATAATTATTTGCTTTTTATTATTTGAATTAAAATAAAAAGAGCATGAGCAGAATAAATTTGTAGCAGTTTATATTACTGCATGACAAGGAAATAGAAGATTTTCTTGGCAAACCTAACTAAAAAAATAAAAACTAAAAATTAAAAAAAAATGCCAAAGCCTTTCAAGAACATTTTTGAATTTGGCGCTTTTGGGCGATATCCAGTAACAAATTTTGGCGTCAACACTCATAAAAATCATCTCTCGCGAGAAAGTCACTCGTCAATTTTCGGACGACTCTCATCTCTCGCGCAAAGGCGCTTTAAAACATTCTTATTCTCTCGCAACACGCAATTTTCTCAGAGAAAATAAAAACTTTCCCTTATTCAAATACTTCAACAAATTCTACATTCAAGTTAGTTTATCTCTCTTATTCAAAAATAATCTCTAACTTAGTATTTCTGCTTATGAATACTTTTTTCTCAGTGATCTGAAAATTCTAATTCAGTGACAAAATACCTTAGCATCTGTAATAGGTAATAAGTAAAGTGATGGCAAAAAGTGTCAAGCGAACATCGACACTGAACTGTGCTAATAAACGTAGCAGGATGCTTTTAGTAATTCTAAAACACTTGTAAATATTGTAAATAGTGTAAAGTCTAAATCAGTTAATTAAACCATAATACAGTCCACAAAAACTCTTTATTTGGATGTATGGGGAAAAGAAAAGCTCCTACATTTTTGGTCCTAATTCGAACCGGATATGCTGTAAAACCAGCCAGAAAAATTTCCAACAGTCCTGATTCTTTAAACCTCGAATATTTTTTGCAAAAATTAGCAAAACTGTTTCTTCAAACATAAGTGAAAAAATAAACTTTCAACCTGCCTCGTCTCAATACTAAACTGTGACTACAAACCTCTCAAAATAAAAGTGACTCCTATTCAAAAACTTCTTAAATTAAAAACAATCCGTTAAAAGTGTGATTTAAAGACAAATTAAAGTGAATTTCTCCAGCAGCCTTTTGTGCGTGGGAAAGTGTTTGCTGTCGGAACTGGAACTCAACAACTTCTACATAAGGTCAGATGTATTTTGCCTTTTTTAATTTTAGTTTTTTTTTGTTTCTCAATAAAGTTTAATTAGACAATGAACTACAGACTTTAAATATTTTTTCTGCAAAAATTTTTGAACTTTAATAACCATATTTTTAAAGATAGGGTACCTAATAAGAAATAAAAATAATATTTCTAAAAATTCTAATTTTCTATTTTGTATAGTTTTAGATATTTTTTAATGCTTTTGTGATTATTTTTACATTCTAATTAGTGCTCCTTTCATAAAAACATTTTTCGTCTTCTCTTTGTATGAGAAAATAAGTTAAAATAGGTATTTTAATTTCATTTATTTTAATTTAGTGTATTTAATATAGTAAAAAATGGAAGCTCTAGTTAAATCTCGTACAAAATATAAGGCCTGTATGACCAGAGTGGATTCTTGGTTTTCAAAACATAAGGATTTGGAAAAATCCTCTTATTTTTAAGATTCGTGAAAATCTGTTGACTGAAGCTTTCAAAAATTATTCTGAAGTTCAGGATAGTATAGAGGACTTAGATCCTACACAAGAAATGATAGAGATGTCACTGAGAACAAGTATTGCGAATTATTAGCAAAAATAACTCAACATATCGAAATTTTGTCTCCTACAATTTCAGGGTCAAAAAATACAGGGCCTATCATTGTTCATCAAAGTAGTCCGGTTTCTCCGATATCTCCAAAAATAAAACTACCCGAATTAAATATTTCTACTTTTTCTGGTGACGTCACACAATGGAATAGTTTCTTTCAATTATTTAATAAATGTATTACGGATAATAATGATTTATCTAACGTCGAAAAATTAGTTTATTTAAAATCATATCTAAAAGGGGAGCCGTTAAATTTAATTGAAAGTCTCAAGCTTGAAGATGCCAATTTTCCTATAGCACTAAACACTCTTAAAGACAGATATAATAAGGAACTTACAATAATAAATGCTCATATTCAAAATCTTCTAGATGCTCCTTCTTTAAGTAAAACTAACTCTACCAATCTCAGACATTTTTATACACTCATAAAACAAAATATTGAGTCCTTAAAAAATCTTTTAGTGCCTGTAGAGCACTGGGATTTAATTTTAATTTATATTCTTTCGCAAAAATTAGATTTTACCACAAAAAGAGCCTTTGACTATGAAATAGATTCGACTCAACGCCCTAAATTAGACGATTTTTTAAAATTTATTGAAAAACGATGTGATGTACTTGAAAGATCAATAGTCCCCGATTCTAGTGTTTCTTCTAAAAACTAAATGTTTCTCACAAAGTACATATTTCGCAAACTCAATTTTCTAATTATAATTTGCCCCAATTCAATAGTAAATGCAATTTTTGCAGCAATTTTGGCCACAAAATTTATGCTTGTCACAAATTTTCCGAATTGACCCTCAAAGACAAAAATAATTTTATTAAAAGTAACCGATTTTGTTACAATTGCTTGGGAAAACATCCTATAGAAAATTGTGATTCAAAATCTAGTTGTTCTATATGTAAGGGAAAACACCATAGTTTACTACATGTAGAAACGGATAAAAATACCACAAATTGTCAAAACCGAGGTCAAAACTCAAATTTTAATTCGTCTCCAAATTCACAGAGAAAAATTTATTTTAATTCTAATCATAATAAAAATTCTTCCAAGCATTCTAATTCTAATAAAAATACTTCTCATTTAAATTCAAATAGAAGTAATTCTCATAATTTACGAGTACCAAAAGAAAATGCAAATAATTCGGAAAATTTTAGACAAAATTCGTCTGCCCAAAATTCTGCAACCTCTTCGCCAAGTAGACAAGAAACTACATATTCTACTCTTTCTGCTAGTGGAGAAACACTTTTAGCCACAGCTATGGTAAAAATTTATAGTGCCGATAACAAATGTTTTCAAGTTAAGGCAGTTTTAGATCCTTGTAGCACTACCTCTTTAATTACAGAATCTCTTGTTAAAAACTGGGATACACACCTGAAAACAGGAAGTGTGTATAGATGGAATCAACGAAATTTCAACGCACTCAAATAAAATTTTAAATGTAACATTCCACTCTAATTTAAAAAGAAATTGTAACTTTAATATTTTATGTACTGTGTTAAAAATTATTACTAAAAAATTACCACAATATACTTTAAATAAAAATAAAATAACAATTCCTCCAAATGTACAATTAGCAGATCCACAATTTCATATTCCTTCAAATATAGATCTTTTGCTTGGTGCAGATATTTATTATAATTTAATTACTGGCGGCTTAATACGACTTCAAAAGAATTATCTAACTCTTGTGGATACTCAATTAGGTTATATAATTGGTGGACCTATACCGTCACAAGTTATTTCGTATGAAAATACCAATCAAAATTCCCAAAATAATTGTTTTTTTTACAAGGTTCAAATTCAAACTTGATTCCAAAGTAGACACCCTAATTGAAAAATTTTGGTTAGTTGAAGAATCCCACTTACTTACTCAGACAAAAATTCTTTCTGCTGATGACTCACTTTCAGAAAAATATTCTCAGAAACCACTAAAATTCTAAAAAATGGTTCTTTTCAAGTTAATCTTCCTTTCAAGACTCCAAATGAGCATCTTAAATTAGGTGAATCGTTTTCTGTTGCAAAAAGCAATTTTTTAACCTCGAAAAAGATTTGCCAAAAATTCCAAACTCTTTCTGACTATAAGTCTTTTATTGACGAATATGTCTTTCTTAACCATGGTAAATATGTTCCTTTATCCCTAAAAAATGAAAGGGATGAAAATAAATATTTCTTGCCTCATCACCCTGTTATTCGAGAATCTAGTGTAAGCACGAAACTTCGTGTTGTATTTAATGCAAGTATGAAAACTTCTTCAGGTTTTTCCCTTAATGACATAATGTTAAAAGGTTCTGTCGTACAACCTGAACTCTTCGATATTTTATGCCGATTCAGAAGTTTTAAGTATACACTTATTGCAGATATTCAAAAAATGTATAGACAAGTACGTATTAATCCATCTCAGACTTTTCTACAAAACATTCTTTGGAGAGATGATCCAAAAGATCCTCTTAAGTGCATAGAATTGTTGACTGTTACATATGGAACTAATAGTGCTCCATATTTGGCAACTCCGTGCCCTAAGCGAACTCGCAACATCAAATAAAGACAAATTTCCTTTAGCTTCCGAAGCTATTTTAACACAAACATATATGGATGATATACTCTTCGGTTGTGACTCTCTGCAAAGTCTTAATGAGTATTATAAACAATTAATCACATTGCTTAATTCCGCTAATTTTTCCTTCATAAGTGGTCTTCAAATTCGTCGCACTTTCTTAAAAATACCCTAAAAATTGATAGTCAATCAAATTACGACATAAATGGTGAAAATATTTGCAATAAGGTACTAGGAATTTTCTGGAACCCTTCTTTAGATTATTTTTCAATTTCATTGCCTCAAATTGAAACTCAAAATCCCACTACAAAACGACAAGTTCTCTCAGTTATTGCACAAATGTTCGATCCTCTTGGCTTAATAGGTCCAATAATACTGACAGCTAAAATTTTTATGCAAAAGTTTGGCTTGCTAAAATTGAATGGGATGACACTTTACATTCAGAGTTATTATCAGAATGGAATAATTTCTTTAAAAATCTTACTCAGCTTTCCTCAATGGAAATTCCAAGATATCTTTTTCTAGATCAAAAAATTGTTAAATATGAGCTTCACGGATTTGCTGATGCCAGTCTTAAGGCATATGGAGCTTGCATATATATTCGAGCCTTTTATCAAAATAACACAATCTCTTCAAATCTCCTCGTGTCAAAAGTAGAGTTGCACCTATTAAAACTGTAAGTTTACCCAGATTAGAACTCTGCGTCTGCAGTGCTACTTTCTAAACTAGTAGAAAGAGTTATTTCAATTTTTGATACTAAAATCACATTCAATGGAATACATTTGTGGTCTGATTCTCAGATTACATTATGCTGGCTTCAGTCTCACCCTTCTAGATGGTCTATATTCGTTTCTAACCGTGTTGCTCAAATTCAAAATTTAACATCCGGATATCAGTGGCATTTTATAAAAATCTGAACAAAATCCTGCTGACTGCATATCTCGAGGTCTAAATCCAAATGAGATTATAAATTGTGAACTTTGGTGGCATGGGCCTACTTTTCTTAAAAACTCTGACTGGTCCTTAAAAGAAATTGACTCAAATGTTGTCATTGACAATATTCCCGAAGACAGAAAAACAAAAACCGTTTTGCATTCGATTTCTCCAAATTTCTGGGACTTATTATTTGCAAAATACTCTTCAACCAATCTCCATAGAGTAGTAGCTCTTCTGACCTAACATGTTTAACACCGGGTCATTTTCTCATTGGTGACAGTCTAACAACTTTTCCAGAAAAGGACGTAAGTGATCTTTCCGAAAATCGTCTAACGCGGTGGCAAAAGTTTCTCAAATTCACCAGAACTTCTGGAAAAGATGGTCTAAAGATTATCTCAATTTACTTCAAAATAGACCTAAATGGATAAAACCATATGAAAATCTTAAAGTAAATGACGTAGTATTGCTTAAAGAAGAAAACACTCGACCATTAGAATGGCCTTTGGCAAGAGTTATTGAAATCTATCCAAGCACTGACAAACGAGTTAGAGCTGTTAAATTAAAAACAAAACATGGAATTTTCGTACGTAATATTACAAGGGTTTGCCCTTTACCAAATTCAAATAATAGTTTTCTAATAGATGTATAAGTCTCTATTATACCTGTTTTCGGTTGATAATTTTTTCTCAAATTTTACGTTCAAAAAAAAAAAAAAAATCATTACTTTTGTTTCACTTGAAGCTTGGCAACTTCAACGGGGGAGTATGTTCGGGAACGAGCATAATTTCTTTCAAAGAAATTAACCAAATAATTTATTTTCTCCGAACACAATTCTGTTCTATTTTTAGATTTAATCTTTATCGGTTTTCTTTGTAAAACGCCGTTTGTAAAAACATCAAAGTTCTCAGAATTCTCTTTGTATTTTTCCGATCTCCAAGTAAAATGATCACTCCTACTTAAATATGGCTGATGCGCCGCGCCAATGGCGCGTAAGAAGGTGTCTCACAGCCCGATGGAGAGCGCAGTCTCTATTGGCGGGCATATCACATGCTTTCGGTCTAGCGCATAGAGGGCGGACTCATTCGGTTCCCCCTAAAGAGTAAGTCAGTCGCACTGCAAGTTTCATCGACTACGCATCTCTCGCGAAAAGTCACTCTCGTCAATTTTCGGACCTGAGCTACAATCAAATTTGCGTAGGATATACAGGGTGATTTAAAATGGCAAGAATATTACTTAAAAAAATTAAAAATAAAATCAGAGAAGCGTTAAGAAGAATTACCCTATAATATACAGAAAGATCCAGAATAACAAAAAGTTATTTCAGGAAGTTAAAAAATTGGTTATAAATTATTAAAAAAGTTATAAATCTTTTATCCTTTTGTTAAATAAATCGTTACTTTTATGTTACTACTGTTACTACTTACACACACGGAGTCCGTACCGTCTAAAACATGCCCAGCCAATAAAATCATACGTGGATCGGATAACGCCGATGTTCCCCGAACCAAGGTTTAAGTTTACGGGAATCACCTTTTGTTTCAATTCACACGTATCAAAAATTAAAAGTTAGTGATAAAAATTAGTTGTTGTATACAAACAATACAAGAAAAAGTGATTTATTTAGTATAAAAATTTTAAAATTAATTTTATTGTTACATCTTGTAAATAATATGTGAGTTAAACCTACGAAGGTGTTGTTATTTTTGTTTTAAAAGTTGTTTTTTTTTAATATTTCGAAATTAAATAAACTTTAAACATCACAAGTTCGATGCAAAGTGACTAATTAAAAATGCGTCGCAGCCGACGCGGCGTGACCTACAACGGTTGGTCGGTGATGTTTGTTTACTTTTGTTAAAATGTGGTGCGGGTTAAGTGGTCGGGCACGGAGAGGTGATATTAAGCCTGCGGTATTTAATTTCAACAGTACGATTCAAAAAAAACTGATATTTTAAAGAGCTTCAAGAAAATACACACACATTTGATATGTCCATATCTAATAGTTTTGCGAATATGGCCATCCAAATCCGATTTTTGTTTTATTTTCAATATATCTACAGCTCTAAGCTGTAAGCACGATGTTAAGTGCTGTAGATAAAATAAACAAATTAACATTATTATATTTACTATTTTGTAGATTTAGATGATGGTATTTTTAAAACTATAAGAGATAGAAATATTAAATTATTTTTAAGCTTTTAAAATATCTATTTAATTGTTGGGCAATATACAGGTTTTTATTAAAAAATGCAGTTTACTATTAAATTCTTAAAAATGGTCATATTTCGAAACTATTAAAATTGGATTTATCACATATGGACTTTTTTAAAACTCTTTAATAGACCTTAAACGGCAATATAATATACAGGGTGTTCTATTTAAAAATTACATTTTTGCAATATCTTAAACCCGATGTTTAATTGTTGTTTTCTCTTGGCAGCACGTTAATCAGCGGAAATAATACTACCAACTTTACTAATTTACTCTACTCGTATATCCCATATAAAAAAGTTAGCAATAGTACCGACGCACATACGTTGATTTGGACGTTTTATGCGGCCAAAATTATTTTATTACCCATATCAATTCTAAATGAAATAAAAGATAATAATTTAGTATTTTTCATGAAAATAATGCATTATTTTAATATTTATGTAACAATAAATAAAATAAATTTACAATGACTTGGAAAATATTAATATTGACAAAGTTACAGATATTAAAAAAATATAGATAATTCAGGGTGATTCGTACTTCAGGTACGCATTCAGGGCCCAATAATAAACATAAAAGTCTATACAAATATGGGTCAGCAAGGCCTTCGTTTTCGAAATACAGGGTGTTAAAGTGGTTATTTATTTTTTCTATTTTTTAAATAAAGTTAGATAATGTGAATATGGGAGTAAAAATTGGTATCCGGGGGTTTTTTGGCATGACAAATTCGAATCTTATCTTAGAATGGCTCTTACTTGTAGGGGCGCCACCTACAAAAGCTTTAACACCCTGTATTTCGAAACGAAGGCTTTCGGACCCATATTTGCATAGACTTTTATGTTTATTTTCGGGCTCTGAATACGTACCTGAATCACCCTGCATATAGTATTAATCCATATTTAATCAGAATCTTGTTCGCTGTCCGAAGAATCTTGTGTACCGGGTTCAATATTGGGCTAGTACAAGCATTTCTATTGCTTCTGGACAAAATGATCTTTGTATGCTTTTTTTTAAATTCGATTCATGCTGCTTAAAAGCGGGTCTGAAGTCAATATTAATCTATTATATATGTCGCGATTACAAGCTTCTCTTGAAAATTTCCTTGCAAAATTTTCACGGTACATTCGAAAATGTTTGTTGCGGGCCTCTTGTGCTTCTTCTGATAATTGCCCTATGGGTAACAAAGCATTTTCAATTATCGTAGCACCATGTATTAATATTTTGTGCATCGTAGGAGTCATTGGATGCCATCCATACAACTGCACGTACAATTGAGCCGTTTCCAGTGCGTATTCATCATATTTTTTGGTGTCAATTTTATGGCCACTTGAAATAGTTACCAAAATGACTTTAAGTCTATATAATAAATTGTGATCAATTCCTGTTATATCAGCTGCCAAACGTGTATTTTCAAAAAATCTTCGGCTGGTGTTGCCGTCATTCGTATTGCCATAGTTAGCTTTTGGCATATCTACCAGTAATCCCGTTTCTTTTCTAAATCTTTTTTGAATGTATAATTTCGTTTTTTCTTCGACGATTTTTTCCTCCTCGGTTTTTTCTCTCTATATTTTTTAATTGGTAATTTATAGCTAAATGTAGAATCTTTCGAACAGTTTTATTCTAGCGTGTAAAACAGATAACCCAAATTCAATAGTAGGATTATTTACTATTTTATTTTCTAGATTATTAAAATCTTTAGAAGTTGCGTTACATATATAACACCGTGCAGTTGATTTAGTTCCTGTAGCTGCGTTGCAAATCTTTCCGTCAACCATAGTCATCCTGAAGATATGTCCAAACACGAATTTATTTCCATTTAATATTACTTCGGTAGCAACTAGAGTCTTTGCAGACTCTTCAACATGGCTTATTTCTTCCCTAGTTACATCCGTGTTTTCTTTCAAAAATCTAAACCGTATAGGTCGGCAATATTTTGGCGAAGACGGAGTTGGATTTCGCCAAACAATTTTTTTCCATCCTTGCCACAAATTATCTGTAGTGGAACGAAGGAGCTTAAAAATATATTCGCATCAGAGTCCGCAGCATTATCAAATTTTTGTTTATATTTGGCTTGCTGCGAACCATCACAACCCCATTTACAGATAATTATCAATGAATTCCTCTCTTCTTCATTGAGGGTTGTGAGCACATCTTCCAGGTAAATTGACAATCGTGTAACTGTATTGTTAATGAGGCTTTGTAATTGTACTTTCGGCACTGGTACTTGTGATCCTTACACATTCTTTGGGTGGATAGCATTCTTGCTTTGCCTTAATTAGCAAATCATAACACGGATAAAATGCTTTGTTCGTACTTCTAATGATTTCATATTGTCGTTTGGTTAAATCAGCCTCTACAAACATGCTCAATGCTTGTTGCGGATTTCATGACTATGTTTGGATTGATAAGATTTTTTATATTTTCCGGCACGAGTAGGAGAACTCTGTGATTTCTTTTTGAATTTGAGAAGCGTCTCTTTTTCCCCGTTCTCTTAAAGTAGTCTGTGCAGCATGAATAATAACCTCATTATCAACAGTCGTGCGAACTTCTTTGGTTTTTCGTCGCTTACTTCTCTCACTCAATTCAACAAATGATTTGGAAGGATGTCCTGGGCGATATTGACGTTTGATTGGAAGTTCAAAGTTCCATCCAACCAGGCCTTATTCGTTTTTACGAAAACATCTTCTTTTCTATGTGATTTTGACCACTTTTCTTTCATTGCTGTTTTAAAATAAGCAAAATCTTTTTTTCAGACATCTTATATTATCATTTGTAGTGCCGTAACACGACAAAAGATGCTTTTCTAAATAATACAATTTTTCATCTAAATTTGGCAAATCCTGCTGCCGCAATTGGTCGTATAGATACTGACGAGTTACAACTTTTATGCCTGATGTACTAGATGACTCTAGAACAAATAGAAAAATAAATCGCTGTAGAAAATTAAAATTTGTGTTTTTTCTCTATTTTGAGTTGTATCTAATAAAACTCCAAAATTTATGAAACGCACCAAATCCGCAACTGATTTAATCGACAATAGTTAAATGATTGTTCCAAGTATCACAATAAAAAATAATTATAGCCCGATCGGACGCGAAAGTGCAACAAAATATTTTTAAAAACAAAAACTAGAGGAAAATTTGTTTAAATATCATAGTTGGCTGGAATCCATTAAACGATACTTTAAAAATATCACGATATGTTAAAGTGTTGTTAAATATACTCATTCATACCTGAATTATTAGAATCCATCACTTTCACTTTAATAACAGAGGTAGAAATTATATAAAATCACTTTGAAAGAATTGTTTAAACAAATAGTGCCGAGAACTCTTATGTGCACTGTGCTATATGCGGTCAGGTTCCGACTAGCTTTGTGAGCGCGCAGTGCGAATAGTAAGGAAAGGGGTTAGGTTATTGCTCCTGGAACTGTCTACATACGATTGGTATATTGTATTTTGTATTCATGATTACAATGTATTTTTTATTATATCTAAAAATATGTATTCAGGCTCTGTCCGAGGCTATGTGCATTCGAAAAGGTTTGTTTACTTTATCATTTTGTGTACTTACGGCATCGCTTTCAGAATGAATAAATATGGGCCATACCTTCCGGACTAAAATAAATACTACCAACTTAATAAAGACATACTTGAGTTATTATCGTGAGAGAATAAAAACTTTTGCACGAGATTTTTTTTAATTCGCCTTCATTAAACGTAATAAAAAAGGCAAACAGAGAAAGAAATTTTACACCTTTTCTATCAGAAATTTCTACTTCCTAATTTAAAATGGGGATCCTAGTCTTTATAACAAGAGCAGAGGAATATTACAAATCTAATTGGTTTAGAGTCTATCCCTTGGTTTCTTTACAGTCCGTGATAAATTGTAAACGTACTTTAGAAATGTTCCTGTGATGGTCGTAAAGCAAGTAAATAAGATTTTACTTTGGTGTCTGTACTTTACAGAAATAAATTAGAATTAAAACAAAACGGCCACCATCTTGAAAATAAAAATATGATGCGATATGTCATTGACAAGGGATATCAGTGCAGAGTTAAAAAAACAATAAAATTGGGGTTGTTTTCGTTTAAAGTGTTCAAAAATTTTGAGTTGTCTCTCAAAAAACTAAAATTACAAAAATGCAAGTGATTTATTAAAGAATATGAAATATATTAATACCAGTAAAATAAAAATAGGTCATTATTTTATTTTCACCGCACCTGCACGATGCCGATGGTACATATCTAGTGTTTCTCATAGGTGCCTATTTTTACTTTTTAAGATGGAAAAATAAAATTTGGTATATTTTTATTTTAAAATATTTGTATTTCAAGTAAGAATTTTTCTGTAGAACAATTAATAATTTTATAAAGTTGTCAAAAATTGATTATCTTTTAGTATAATAATTAGTTTAGAATTATTTAATAGCATGCTTATTGGATACAAACCGTCCCCGAAATACCGCCTTTATGGTATCAAAATATTTAGGATAAAATGTTTTTAGGATATGCGAACGAGTCACCCTCAATAAAAAGTTATAGCCAGAATGGCCTGGAATAAGTCCCTTGAGTTCCTAGGTGAGTCCCAGATCGTTGCTCTTTATATATCCAAAGCTTTTGACCAGGTCTGGCATGCCGCACCTCTTAGTAAATTTCCCTCCTATGGTCTTTTAACTAAACTTTGTACTTGGCTCTCTAGTTATCTATCTGATTGACCTTGAGCTTTCACCAAGTAAATGCTGGAGTGCCTCAGGGCTCAGTTCTGGCACCTACACCGTTTCTTCTTACATCAACGACCTTCTCTCGTCCACAACTAATTCCATTCATAGTTTCGCCGACGATAGGACCCTTCACTCCAGTTTTCAGGTTCCTAAACCCATCACTAAACCTGATTTGAAAGCAAACGCAGAGCGATGCAAATATCTTTTTGCAGGATCTTAATTTAATATTGGATTGGGGCGCCAAAAATCTCTTCATTTTAATGCATCCAAAACACAATCATGTTCCTTGTCGCCAAAAAGTCATCAAATACTCATCCTTCACTCTATAAGCGGCCAAGTTTTTACAGAACAAAGACACTCTTTAACCCACTCCTGTTTACCAAATAGGAACTGTTTTATATCAAAAGATAGTATTTAAACAAAGGTTATGGTTGCCTTTAAAATATAGGTCAAGGCCGATGTTTAATTTAAAAATAACCTGGAAATTCTTTGACATACCTTGTATAATGGCAAACCCTGTATCTTTAAATACGTACGTATGCTAGTTATTAAAATAAATATTTTTAAATAATACAGAATAAGTTGAAAAAAATTTCAAAGGTTAAAATTTAAAAATTTTCCACAGGTTTATTTATAAAATCAAAGCAACTAAACATTAGTACTCCCATTTACAACAAAACATATAAAAAATTTACATTCTACAAGATCACTTAAAAATTTTAAACTACCTTTTTGTAATTGGTAATAGCTTTGACCTAATTCTTTTAGGAAACCTTTGTTTTAATATTATCTTTAATATATTTTTTTTTTTATCCGTAAACAGATGGGTGAAAGTCGTTTCCCATTCGGATTTTAGACTATTACGCCTACTTAATTTCTTTAAACCACTTTTAATAAATCTGAATGGTTGAAATCAATAGCAAACATGCACAAAGCTTTAAGTAAGATAATAGTTTCCACTCTATAAAATATTTTAATAAAAATTTGTTGGATATCATATTTTGCGCGAATTTCTTTTACAATCTGTTCTCTACCCCAATTTATTATGGCTTTTATCTAGGACATGCTAAGATAGCACACAACTTTTATGCCTTGATTACAACACTTTTACGAAAAAGGATTTTCCCTTTTTTCAGCTTTCTAGATATATACATTGTCTTATATAAAGCCAAGTTAAATTATAAAGATTGTCCCAGGATAGGTGTTACAAGAGGACAAATGGTTTGTTGTTGCTTTATTGATCAATAGGTATGATCTCAATACTTAGCTAAACGTAAAATATGTATTAACTAAAAAAAATGTGTTTTATTTAGGTAGGTATTTCTGAAACTTTGAAAAAAATGAAACTTAAATAAATAAGATAAGAAACAAAAACAAAAAATGATCTGTGTTTGCATTATTAAAACTTATTCTGATCATCTATTGGTTTGTAATAACTTCTTTATACAGGGTGTTTCTTTAACAAGCAAATTCAGAAGATGATTCCTTATTTCAATAAAGGATAGTTTGTTTATAAACCTATGGTCGAAAATAAACCATAAAGGGGAAGATATCGCAAAACAAAAAAGGTGAAAAATAACTTTAAATTTTTATTTAAAAACGAAATTCGCTAAAAAAAATTAAATTTACACTTTCTAACATTTGTAAACCATAGGTTTTACCATAATAACATCAGTCATCAAACGTGATTGGTGTTTCCAAAATAGTTAACTCAATAGTAATGGTAACCATTTATATTAGAAACTGGACATTTGGCAATGACATCAAATAATATAAATTTTAATAGACTGGTTTATTTAAAAACTTATTAGGCTTCTTGTTTTTTTCCTTTAACTTTCCAATTTTAAATTAAAAATAAAATGTGAATCATAACGTGCTGAAACGGGAAAAGTAATTATATAATATAGTATACACAAAGTGTTAAAAAAGTAACTTTTCTTTCATGCTCCCTGCAAAAACTTAAATATCAATTTATGCAATGTAACAGTAAACGCGACATTAACTAAACCAAGCGGTCAAGTTACCTTTCGATTTCGTCATTATTTCTTTTAGTTTATGTTAATAGTTTTAAATTTGACTGTTTGCGAATAAACTTAATGGAAATTATTGAAAATAAATAGTAGTAATAATGATTTTGAATGACAAAGAAATTGAAAGTATGGATTTATACCTGTTTATAGTATTATTTCTACAAAAAGTAAGTACATACAAGTTTTCTAAAAATTAAATAATAAATGCATAGTTACGAAGAGCATAATTGTCTCTTAAAAATAAGGTGAGGTCTATGATTTGAAAGTTGTTGCAATATAATGGCTTTCAGCTGCACAATTCAAATTAATAGGTTTAGATAAATAAACATGTATTAAAATGCAGTATTTCGTTGAAAATTCCCCTATGCGGTCGTGGAAAAAATATAGTATTTAACACATGCGTGTTTTTTTTTAAATATTACTTTATGCACTTTTTACATAAATTACTATTCTTTGTTTCTTTTTTTTGCGATGTCTGCCTGGTTGGACTATTGACCCCATGTATATAAGGCAAACAACACTTTACTTTTTAAAAGGAATTACTCTCCTAAAATTTTTTGCATAGCTTTTTAAACACCCTGTATAATCGGGTTATTAAAAAACATTTAATTGTTTACACTATTTATTATGAATAAGAATAATAATTTAATTACATATTTGTACTTTGAAAACTTTAAGTTTCATAATAGACTAAGGTCCGAATAAGTCAAATATCGCTAACGATGTTTTGTCAAAACCCATTGGTATGTATAAATTATAGGTTTACTTTCCAAATTAGCAAAGCAATTTTTACGCCCGCTTGTACGAATTTTGTTGCAATTGCAGGTTATTTTAAATATTTTATGGAATAAAGACTTTCCGTTTTTGCCAATGTGCTACTTTTTCATAAAACACAAAATAATAAAAGATTTTTGGGGCCCTCTTAGTTTTATAGGGCGAAATCAATGATATTCTAATACGTATGGACCGGGCCCGCTGTATCAAAGCATCATAGTTCTCGCGCGGACAACATTAGGAAGAAAGGTCTGAGAGAGAGATGGAGCTAGTTTGGGTAAAAAGCGCCAGACCTAAAAGCTTTAGGATCATTTTTAAATTAAATTTTAACTTTACTCATTTTGAGGAACACTTATGGGCTAAGCAAGTTAAAACTATTGTTCAAGAAATAAAAAAATATATTTTCACATAAAATAGAATTAATTATGTTGTCTATTAAAATAAAAACCAAGGAAAATAGTCGCAAATAAATCAAAATGACTTTGACAACAACAAGAAGAAACACCACGAAACACCGTGCATGCCGCCATGAATCATGAATGTCAAATGGATTTTGCCCAAACTAGCTCCATCCCAACCAATATAAATATATAATAGTTGATAGTACGAGATCTAAATAGAAAGCGACCCTGACCCATCTACCAAAAAAAACTGTTTTTATTTAAAAGTAGTTTTTTTTTAATTAGTTTTATTTACCATATTTTTACACAAGGTGTTACAGAATTTTGGTAAGACAATGTAAAGGCAGATTCTACTATTAAAAACATAAAAATAGTAATTTATGTAACAAGTGCATAAAGTGATACTTTTTTTACGAATGGGAAGTTTGACAGAATGAGCCGTTAGGCGAGTGCGGCAATTCTATGAGTAAAAAAGACACTTTATGCATGTGTTACATACCATATTTTTTCCACGACCGTATTCCCCAAAATACCATTTTATACATGTTTTATTTATCCAAACTTATAAATTTTAATTTTTGCAGCACAGTTATTATATTGCAACAAAATGTCATAGCCTTCTTATTTTTTAAAAACAATTATCCTCTTCATAACTATGCATTTATTATTTACTTTTAAAAATTGTATGTACTTACTGTTTCGAGAAATAATACTTAAAGAGTACAGATTCCTTTTCAATTTCTTTGTCATTTAAATTCATTATTACTATTAATTTTCAAGAATTTCTACTAAATTTATTTGCAATCCGTCAAATCTTAAAACTAGTAACACATGAAATAAAAGAAATCATGACGAATTCAAAAGTAACTTGACCGTTTGGCTGAGTTAATGTCGTGTTTACTGTTACATTGCATAAATTGATATTTAAGTTTATTGTGGTAGGCACTGAAACAAAGCACTAATTCAAGGTGTGAAAAAATGCTTTGAAGTGTTAAAAAGAATTACTTTTTTAACACTATCTGTAGTGTACTAGCATGGAGTACTCTAACTTCATTTTTAGAAAACAGCATTTTTTAACGGTCGTAAAAAAATGTTTATATAAATATGGGTCCGCATGCAAATTCCTTGTTCTCAAGATACAGAGTGTTAAACTAGTAGTTTTTTTTCAATATCCTTAATATCCTTTACCCAATTTTGTTTTAATTGGGAAATGGTATTTAAATTATTAAAGGGATAATTTATCACTTCCTTAATTACATGTATTAAGTCCGTTGGCGTAGGGAACGGCAACTAAAAAATATTTCTAATAAAAAAAGGTACGTTATTGACTGTGTAAATGTGTGTAAAATTTTTGTGCTTTCTTTAGATTAAGCAAATAAAAAAACAGCTTTTATATCTTCTTATTGTTTTTTTCGTGTCTTGTTAAGTTTGAAGAAAAAAATAAGAACCCTGTTTTACTTGTATTGACTTTTATTTTTATTTTAATGATGTAGAATATTATGCTCCTAAATACTACAAAATGTATAAAAAACGTTTTTTAAAGTTAAAAATTTAAAAAAATTTAGGGACTTATAACATAAAAAAGTGACATATTAGTACTATCACGTAGAATAAAAAAGATTAAAAACTTACAGGGTGACTTAAAAATTTAACCATTTTTTTATGGCGTCGGCCAGAATTTTTTAGGAAATCCTATGACGATACATACGTTTATATACTATATTTAATACAAAGCAGTTTTTCTCTGGTAAAGCTGTAGGTAAAGTTAGCTTTCTATTCAGATTTTAGACCATAAAACCTATTTAAAATTTCTAAATCTTAAATCAATAATTTTCATTTAAAAAGTTAGCCGTTAGTATATAATTTGTTTATATTGAACAGCAACAGCTACATTTAAACTATTTTACCTCGCTTAGCACCATTATTCACCCCTCAGTTACCCAAGTTTGTTCGTTTATATTCGATTAATTACTAAGTACTTTGGATTTTAGCTGCTGGGTTTATAGTTAAAACTGTATCCAATAGAAGTATCTATCTATAATTTTTAAAAACTTTTATATTGAAATAAAATAGTAGAAAACCGTGTATAAAACTAATACCATCAAATTTTAGGAAATTGATAATAATGTTGGTGGTGTGTGGTTTTAAACTACAGATAGCTGGTCTCACAAGTTTTATAACATGGCTATTTAACATACCTACGTTAATTTTATCTAACGTTTAAATTAAAAATTTATTACCTATCAATTACTATAAAAACTAAAAACAATAAATTTATTATAAAGAAAGATTTTTTGATATAAGGGGTGGCCGCCAAGGTATTCGAAGAACTTTGGATATAAATTTAACAATGAAAATTAGAAAAACATGGTCTTAGTTTTTAAACTACAGGGTGTAAAATTAAAAAAAAATGTCTTTTTATAATAACTTTTATACCAATTTAAATATAAAAAAAAAATAGGGTAAAAAAGCGTTCCATGCACCAAAATAATTTTTTTGGCATACAAGAAAAGAATACATTTTTACCAGTGTCATGAATAGGAGTTTAAAGTTAAATATTTTTATATAAAAATAGTACGCCACTGCATTTTTCTAAAATAAAAATAATTTTAAAATACCCATTAGGTTTGGAACAAATTTGATCCCTTGATTTTTTTATTTGTTGGGCGGTTAAAATATTAGGTTTGTGTAAAAGTGAATTGGAATTTAAAAATATTTTTATTTTATAAAATGCAGTGGCGTACCATATTTAAAAAATATATATTTACTTTAAACCCCTCATCCACGACGCTGGTATTTTTCTTGTATGTTAAGAAATGTCTCTTGGTGCATAAAGAGGCAGTCTCTCATTTTTTTACTATTTAAATTGGTATAAAAAGTAATTATAAAAAAATATGTTACAAAATTTTTAACACCCTGTAGTTTAAAAGTTAAGACGTTTAGAACATATGTTTATATAAAGCTTCTTCCTAATTCTCATTGTTATATCCGAATTTTCTTGGTTACCTCGGCAGCCACCCTCTATATTTAAATTAATTTAGTAGACAATAAAAAAAGTCTAAACCGACGGATAAATACTATATTGTAAAAAAGTACAGGAATCTATAGCACACTCAAAATAAATAAGTTTCCTGATACAAGATTAAAAAATAGGCACTATAGATTATGGGCAATGAAAAATTTAATATTACCATTTTGTGGCAGGTCTAAAGTTTCTCCAATAAAATCAATAACTGTGCTGAGATTAGAGCTTTGCGGAGTCCTATAAATAAATTGTTTACTTCCTATAATTCAACTATGGTCAACCCTCAAATTAACAAAAATATGTAGGTATACGAGTAGATATTACCACACACCTATAATATATATGTACCCATAGCAGGTAAACCAAAGTATGGGTATTTTATTACAAATATAGTTGTAAGAAGTCACGAGGGAGTGGTTTAAGATTTAACTTTACTGTTATGACATGATTTACCGATATTTGTTTAATGCTGTTGGTAACTTAAAAATATAAAAAAATAATATTACTAAATTTGATTTGTTGCTTTTTAGATCACCGTAAATATAAATAGTTTTTTAAAAACCTAAATATTATTATATTAATGACTATAAATTTTATTTTATATCGTTATCGTTATCGTTATCCTATGGAGTGTAACATCTTAATAGAATGAATTTGAATAATTACAACCATTAAATTATAAAAAGTATACTTGTACTTACTTTTAAAATAATAATACAGATATTGTCATCTGTGCGTATATTGTCATCTGTCACAGCTCCCCTAGATCGCTCAGATCATGGCTTGGAACTTTATTGTACTTTTACCTCCCGTGGCCAATGAATGCATGTCATCACACGCCGTATGGCATCACAACTCAGCCGACTGGGATAACCTGAGGGACTTTTTCGCCACTTACACCTGGGATTTCATCCGCTTTTCTTCTCATGATCCCTCCAATTTGCAGGCAACTGACTAAATCAATTTAAATGGGCATTAAAACTTATATTTCACAGACCATCAAGAACCCCAAACCATCTAACAACAAACCCTGGTTTTCTAAATCTTGGGATAAGGCTAGACTTTTAAAGTACACGCTCACAAAAAGGTTCTACAGAATCCTAGTCCAGAAAACCGAAAGGCTAGCATTGAAGCAAGAAACTATTACAATCATACAATTTCAAAGCCAATAACTCCTTTGACAATCGCGTAAAATACAAAGTTCTTTCTTGCCTAAATGGAAGTAAATATTTTTGGTTCTTTGCAAAAACATAACTTGAAATTTTTGTACTAGTTTTTTTCCAACCCTTACTTTGGAATATGAAATAATTTCTACCGCTAAATAAAAGGCAGATCTATTTGCTAACCAATTTGCTGCTTATTTAACCTTGACCTTCCCGTAAATCATCCAATTTTAGCTATGGCTCCAGTTCCTCCTAAAACGTCCGATAATATTTTAAGGTAAAAAATTTAAAAAGTATGTCATTTTAGGCCATTTTTCCCTACGCCAAAAATAGTAAGTTGTTAAACTAAATACTTTGGTCCACTTCGTGTAAACAAGGATAATAAAAGACTTTTTCCACGACCGTTAAAAAAATGCTTATTTTTTTTCGTTAATATAAAGTTAAACTAGTCGATTCTAGTACACTACATAATGTGTTAAAATAGATAACTTTTTTTAACACTTTAAAGCTTTTTTTTCACACTTTGAATTAGTGTTTTGTTTCAATGACTACTACAAAAAACCTAAATATCAATTTATGCAATGTAACAGTAAGCGCGACATCCACTGAACCAAACGGTCAAGTTACTTTTGATTTCGTCATTATTTGTTTTATTTTATGTGTCACTAGTTTGAAAAGTTGACAGTTTGCAAATAGATGTAAAAAGAAATTATTGAAAATTAATAGTAATAATTAATTTGGATGACTAAGAAATTCAAAAGGAATTTATACGGTTTTAGTATTATTTCTACAAAAAGTAAGTAGGTATACATACAATTTTCTAAAATTAAATAATAAATGCATAGTTATAAAGAGGATAATTGTCTCTTAAAAATAAGAAGGCTATATTTTTTGTTGCAATATAATGGCTGTGCTGCAAAAATTAAAATACAAATAAGTTTAGGTAAATAAAAACATGTATAATGGTATTTTGAGAAATTTTTATACGGTCGTGGAAAAAATATAGTATGTAACACATGCATAACGAGGCTTTTTTTAGTCATGGGATTGCCGCACTCGCCTAACGGCTCGTGCTGTCAAACTTTTCATTCGTAAAAAGTATTACTTTATGTTTTAATGTTTGCCAACAGAGATTTTTATAAAATAAATTATCTGATTTACATTATATCCTTTAATTTAGGCTTGATAAAAAAATAACAAAAAATAAAAAAGGCAATAATACATTGGGCAATTATTTTATTTATTTTTTCAAGGTCATTGCGTAAGTCTTTTTTCTTTGGTTTTAATTATTATTTATACCACTTTCAATGATTCGAAAAAGTGAAAAATATTTAAAAAGTGTATTTGTTTAATAGCAATATTTTCCTTAAATTTCATAAGTCGATTTATTTGGGTACACGCCAAAATAAAATTAAAAGTACTAAAAACCAAAAAAAAAAATTAAACAAGTAAAAAGATAATTAAAAATCGACGTTTCGGTGGCAAATCTGCCACCGTTGTCAAGATAAATGGAATAAAATAATAAAAATAAAAATTTACTATTATTAAGGTTTTAAAATTTAAAATTTTTATCTTTTTTAGGATATTCTGAAATCTTTGACATTAAATGTCAAAATATGTTTGTTTGGTTATAGTGTCATAGTGACATAGATAACTGGTTGCTGGTGTATTGATTGTTTATTTTACCAAAAAGGTGAATAGTTAGTTAATTTTTAGTCTTCCTGAAGATACTTCAGTATCAAGCAAAGGCAACCAAGTGTTATTTAAATTAACTGAAATTGATGCTACACAATTATCTTTATTTAATAATATATACGCACTTTCTTTGATTTTGCGTTTTTTAGAACAAGTTTGCTTTGCTTAAATGCTCAAAGCATCCCAGTTTATTCTATGATTGTTATCAAATGATTGGTTTCAAAAGTTATGAGAAAATAGTAAATACAATAGATGTAAAGATTCTTAGACACAATTTAAAATTATTTAAAGTATACAGGTGGCTCAAAAGCTGCACGAATACAACATACATTTTTTAAATGAAACAACCCTATTTTTAAATTATGTATTGTAATTCTTCTAAAAATGCTCTTCAACCTTCGCTTCATTAATAATAATCTGCCACCTAAACCTGGTTACTCTTCCAATATTTCAATTTTCTTACAGAACAAATTTTCACATTCTCGCGGCGATAGCCACTTGGGTTTTTGCATAGGACTCACTCATAGTTTAATATTAGCGTTATTCGAAAGATGACGTAAAAGATATACGTGCAATCTGGAATTTTAATTAGAGCGCTGCCGAGTAAGCGTTCATGTATAAACGAATATATTTGATATAATCCTTTAAATTGAAAATCTCGATTTTTGCATTGGCGCACCATATATATTAATGCTTTTTTTTCTGAAAGATCCTTTACAAAAACTCACAACGAACTTTATTAAGTATGAATCATATACCTATTTTTAATATTTTTGCGATTTATTTTAACTTTTCCAATATTTACCCTTCTTTCTGTCTAAAACTATTGCTATAACATTAGTTGGGCATTTTTAAATTTTAAATTCACAGAAAAAAGTAAATAATAATAAAAACCCATTACTACAAATTAACTTATTTTTAATTATTATTATGACGCAATAAATGTTCAAAATATGCCCTCTAATTTTTTTTTCTCCAATATTAGGCGATTGCCTGGACAAGTTAATGAAATTTGTAAAACACTCTCTATTTCCAAAATAAATCAAGTTAGTCATGATTTACTTTACCACTAAATTTGTTTTTACAATCAAAATCAAGATTGTACAATTACATTTGTTCTATCTCTCTTTTTTAATTTTAGCTATACCCCGCGAGGTCAACGAAAGGCAGCCACCATGTGTATTACTTATCCAAAATTTAAAACGCTTGGTAGTCTGGAATGGGTTTATCCATTTTTAAATACAGAGCTGTAATATTAATAGAGAATTAAAAAAAAAGTTACTACGTAGCCACTATATTTGAAAAAAAGTTGATAGAGAATCTGTGGGACTCAGGGCCTCATAACATCAAAATTTGTTTGCAAGAAAGTAGTGTTGGTGTTGCCCATCTACTTAAATTTTACCCGATGTCGATATTTTGTTCTAATTAAAAAATAAAAGAAAGGGGAAGTCTTTTACCAACCGTTGTTTTTGGACAATGTAATGTATGACACTTGTAAGTATTTATTTTAAATTATTGTGCCTTTTAATAAATTATATCGTCACCTTAATTGTAAAACCACCTAACTCCATTTTTAATAAACATGCATAGCCATTTTTCGCCTTATAAAATAAGGTTAAAGATGGCATCAAAATCACAAAACTGGAATTAGGTGGCTTTACAATTAATTAATTATTAAAAAATGTAATGTCATCGTTAACCCTTTTTTATTAGGCTTAAAATGGCAATGCATGTTTTAATAAAAATAAAGTTAAGTGGTCTTACAATTAGGTGACAATATATATTTTTTTTATATTTCAATATATAGTAATTACATGAAATACAAATTATTATACATAGAACAACATAGAATTTCATAATCCAAAAATATATTACCGCAAAATAGTAAAAAGACCAAGGTTAGTTTATATTTATAAAGTTGCGACATATCCTCAACTTTTAGGCGGTTCGAGGTCGGGGACGCAAGGAAGGGCACTCCACGGAGAAAAGTTGGCAAGACTGGGTAAAATCAAAGCTGATAATCAATCCAGTGGCGTCTAGAATTTGCGCATTTAATTTTGCATCGTTTTGGAAGTGATATTTCGTGAAAGATGTAATTCCAAATGTTTTTTATTTAAAGTAAAAGAATTTACAACCAAATAATAATTAAAAACTGTTGTGTAAACGGTTGTTCTACTAATACAATAAACTGTATATCTCCGGCACTGAACGACGTGGCCGAAAAATGGGAGATGTGATAACACGTTAAAGCCGAATGTCGCGACCCTATATAGACCGACTTTGTAAAAAGACAATTTTTACAATTCATCTTTTTATACATTTTAAAAGGTAATAGCATATTTGCAAAAAACTACTACATTGTAAGCTAAGTCCACTTTTAAAACCATCGTTTGTGAAAATATTTTTAATGATTGTTTTGTTATCAACATAATTTAAAAGAAAAATTAAATCCCAATTTGCTCATTTTAAAAATTTTGTCAGGATGAAAAAATAAAGAGGCTTGCCTAATAAGCTTTAACTAAAGCTAATATTGAAGTATTTGTAATTCAAATTTGGGCATTAGACGAATATTGCAAATTTGAATTAAATTTTATTGCTTGTGTGCATTTTAGATAATTTTGGTGGTAATAATTTAGGTAAATATTTTAATTAATTTGTAATAAGTATGTTTTTCTTATTACAAAATAAAAGAAAAAAATCTGGCCATTATTATTGATTAAATATGATATTTTTTCTACAAAATGAAAGAAATTTTATAATACATTTTTTTTTGCTATAAACATATTAGCCTATGCCAATTAATAGTATTTAGAGCAAGTCTCAAAAGATATAGGTAGTTTATAATTTTTTAAAATATTTTCGCATTTGTTGTAATATTTTTATTTTTTTGGCTTAAAAACAGCAAATTTCAAGCCCTTAACTTATTTTAATACTCGCCAAATATATCTAGGTATATTAGACTAACATATAGAATTTGGTAAAACAAGCATAGCATACGCCGTACGCAAAAAGTGATTTTGGGGGAGGAGGCAACACCCCAAAAGGCGACAACTAAAAAAAACTTCAGGTAAGTAATTAAAGCGGCTAAAGCATGTTTACAAAATCCAGAAAACCTAACAATATTTTTTTCTTTTTGACATCCCACGAAGGTCTATGCCTAAATACCAGAGTACCGTGGATGTCGGGTTATTAGATGTTTAACCCATCGTTCCCCCTGTTCCGTCAACGTTGTCCAAGCACTGAAACATGCAGTTGCATTTCACAGCACCTTTTAGACAACGCGGTAGTGCCACCACGGTCGTTATTTTTAAATAACTACTACCTAAATATGTCTCCTCCGCTGGGAATCGAACCGCCGACCTCTGGCTTCGAAGATCAAAGCTCTGTCCACTAGGCCACGGGGGAGACAATTGCCCCTATTGTTTTTTTAAAATAAGTTGTTAGTCTAATAAAATAATTTTTAACATGTATATAACATAACTAATAAAAAATGCTAAGTGAACGTGTAGAACCTTAAAAAGTTAAAAGTTTTTTTTTTATTAGGTGTTTTCAATTGACGAATAGTTTGTTGTTGTCACGGATTTCTTAACCAAGTTATAGTATGTTAAATATTAGCAGGTAGAGATTAGACCGGGAACGCTCGACAAGCTTGCACCATACTTGACCCGTTCAATTTGCTTGTTTGTTACTTTAGCCCTTCTTTAAGCATTGGCCAAAATTGCGTAACCCTTAACTGGTGAGATGGGGTCTGTCAAACTCCGCAAATTTTATTTTGGCCCATATCTACAACCACAATAATAAATAAAACCTACCGTTTTGGGTACCTTCCTAGATTATGGTCTAGTAGTAGATGCTTAAAGGGCAGCATCCAGCGTTTATCTGATTTTAAATTAGGTAAGCCACGAAGTCTCTCAGACTCCATGTCATCACGTGTGTAACAAAACTTATTTTGATGACTATAGCTGGTTGCCCAAAAGTGACGTCTCAAAGTCTTATAATTTAAGACGTTTAAAATTTTAATTTTAAGAGTTTTAATCCCAAACGTTGTTTTCGAAATTCTTAGTTGTAACTGGACATGTTCCCTTATGGATCACTGTTTTTTAGTTATAAAATAAAATTAAAGTTATTAAAATATAAAACCAATTTAGCTACCTCAATTTAAATTTAGATAATCACCCAACATATTTTTACCGATTTTGGATACACTGTATACAAAGATAAAAGACTGCCCAAAAATATAAGCAGTAAAGTGCTTATTCTTTGTTTTTTATACAGAAATTGTCAAGGTCTTTTAGTTAATAACTTTCATTAACTAATGCCTAATCAAATAAAAGGGAGCGCCAAAATTACCTAAAAAATCTCGTTAAACGTGTGGGTCTGAAATGAACCTAAATAATAAAATTTTTGTCCGCGTTTAATTTTTTTGCAAGGTTTACACAAAAATTGTACTCTTTTAAAATTTAAATATTTTTACTGGTGGTTATTTTTTTTTCTTTAAAACGTCAAGGACTTTTGGTTACTAATTTTTATCAATGAGGGCCTAATAAAATAAAAGGCAGCGCCAAAATTACCTTGTAAACTCGTTAAACGTGTGGGTGTGTATAATGAAACTAATAAATTTAATTTCTGTCCGTGTTTAATTTTTTTGCGGTTTTTACAGAATAATAATACTTTTTAAATTTAAATATTTTTACTAGGGGCTATTTTATTTTGATTAATTTAATTTAAAAATATATATATTTACTATAAAATTGGATTTATTATAGTTTATTTTGTTTTCTAAAAGTATAAGTTTAAACATTATACATATAATTTATTATTTGACTTTTTTTATTATTTTTAAAAACAATTTATTAAATATCTTTTTTGGCAGAAAACTTAAATAATATTTTGAACAAAGTATTAAACTGGTGTGTAGAGGTTTTAATTTGTAAAATGTGTTAGCACTGGCCAATTTAACGTATGGTTCCCAATTATTATATTATTTAAAGTAAGTGGGTACCTCATTTGTTATCTACAATGTTTTATTTTATGGTTTTTAAATCTATTTATTTAAGTTAAATATAAAAATATCAAACAATAAGTTTTTATTTAAAAAATACAAGTATGGGGTTCTTTTAATTTTTATTTAGACACTTGCTAAACGAGCGCCGGCGAATTTTAAGAGAAAAACCGCCAGCCGGCGATTTTATTATCTACGTATACGAAAACCGCCAAAATTTATAATTAAATTTTTTATTACCGGTAGTTTTTACGTATTTTAGTAATAGAAGCCTCTGTCCGGTGGTTTTGCTTATAAAACTGTTGATAACCGCCAAATAATAGTTAAAGTTAACCTAACCTTAATAATTATTTGTTTTATTGTAAATTATATTTTTTATTATTGATCAACAAACAAAAAATTAAACTGGGAGACACGTTGGACATCTACGAAGAGTTTGTCGAAGCTCTTTATAAGTTAAAAAATGTACGTTCATCTTTTATAAAAATAAAAGCCAGAAGTATTTTAGCGGCAAGAACTAAAACTAATTGTTTCATAGAACCTAAAGGAAAAAGGAAAAAAAGGTACAAGATAAATAAATCATAAATACGGCTTATTTCTTTAAACATATTATCAAGGTTTAAAAATGTATTTAAGTTCTACCATAGCTACAAGGTTACGAGTCTTGACCCGTAAGCGACAAAACCCAAGTTTGATTCCGGATAGATAATTACCTTTGTTTTAATATTTGTTTTATTGCCATAGTATCAATGATATTTTTTGGGCAACTAAATAAACTTAAACTTATGCTTTTTACCACAGGTAAACGGCTTTTCAGTAAGTCGGTATTATACAGGAGAAGACGATTTTTTTTTATTTTTATATGCACTTTGACACAGGTTACAAATTTGACATTTTGCTTTGACCGTTTAATTCCTATTTTTCTACAAAAAGGTATATCTTATTTAAATCGAAATCAAGACTAAAAGTTTACACAACTTGAAAATGGACAGAGATAGGACTGCCTGAAACGTTGCGTGAATAGTTATAAATAAAGACAATGGAAGTCCGAGATTCCTTTAGTACTAAAAGTGACAGAAAAAGCAAAAATTTCAACACTTTGGTGATGCGCCTGTTAACTTTATCTGAAGATGCAAAATATTTTTTTTATGTTTCCTAAAACAATTTACTTATATTTAAATAATATTAAATTCCTTACAAAAAAATAGAGTATAGGGCTTCACCTCAAATTCAACACTTTTCCTATAGGAAGGTGTTTATAGCTTCAAGGAATTTAATTTTCAGGGGTAAATGGATCTTTCAATTAAGTAAGGGTGTTTGTGTTTAGACACTAATTTTCTACCTGTGGTAACGTAGCGTAATATCTTTAGAGCCGCATTTACTTTTTATCGCTTTTATTAGTAAAGCCTATTGCAAAATTTTGTAATAAGGTTTAAAAGGTTATTTAATTAAAACGACATCTTGTACCATATTTTACAGTGAGGTCGCCTGGTTTGGCCACAATTCATATAAAATTAATTAGTTTGTTTTTGGAAAATGCATAAATGTTTTTTTTTTAATGAGTAAAATTCATGTATCGTTTATTAGAGAATTATTGCAAGTTGCCTTATTAAGCTCGGGAATTATTAATACCGGCCTTATTTAAATAGTGCTTGTACCCATAATTTAGAGTTATTGCAAATCATCTTGACAGTACCATTAACCTAAAAAATGAGGAAACAATTTTAGATGTTTTTCTTTTATTGTTTTGTGTTCTAGGGTTTTGTTTTACACAACTAAAGAAATACATTTGAAAAAGCAAAGGTTTTAAGTCTTTTTACTTCAAAAATTTCTTGATTTTGTGCTCGGCAGCCGTTCGGTTTACACGAACAGACCCGAAGTTAAAATTAGACCAAAATAAGGCAAGACCTAAAACCGACATAAATAAAGCCAGACACTATCCTTATTAAGGGAGTCCTTGTCCCACCATGCATCTGCGCAAGCTCAGATGTCTAACTAAGGCCGGTAATATTAGTGCCTGGCCTTATATTACTGTGCAATATTTTTCTATTAATGTTTAAGTGTTCTTTAAATTGTTTTTAGTTGAATGATTCTTGGGACTGCACATAAAAAGTTTAAATTTTGGGATCCGGCTTGCGGATGCTACGCTGTCAGAATAGTTTCTAATGAACTGGGATCATTAATGGCCCAAATCATCTACTACCCCTTATTAAGTCCCACTTAAGATACGGAATTGTATTTTGTGTTGCAAAGGAGAGCTGTAAAATACATCCTTAAGTCAAGAATAGGGGACCATTGCAGACCTTTATTTATTAAAAAGAATTTTAACGCTAACATCTATTTTTAATTTGGTATATGGAAATGGTATCTTTAGTACATGAAAAAAAAGAATTCATCCTCACACGTTTTTTTATAATACACGTAGAGTGAAACATTTAAAAGTACCAAAAGAAGAATTTTGTCTTTAATAATTTATTCACACAACGTTTCGGGCAGTAATATCTCTGTCCATTTTAAAGTGTAAACTAAACCTAATTCCTAAAGCTACTGAGTTTATAATATACACTTGGGAAGATTATTCACCCGTAATGGAGTTGGGTTCGGTCAAGCGTGGGGTTGCTCACATAAGGCGCCGGCACTAGTAAGCTTTAAAAGTGGTTTCCAAATATTTAGTATGGCCACACTTGGATTGCTAAAAATATTATTATTGTTTTCAATATAGACGGCCCTATTAAATCTTTGCTTTCTCCAATGTGGTTCCTTGTGAACATCCCGTGCCTTTGACCACTTGATATTGTGTTGTTGTGACCAAACATGGTTCGCGATCCCTGATTTTGATGTTTCCCCCCTCTGTGTGTGTTGTCTGTGCTCTGCAAGTCTTACATTTAAAGGGTGTTTTGTTTCTCCAATGTAGGACCTCCCACACTGAAGAAGATACAATCTTTCTCCTGTATGGATAAATTAGGTTTGTCAAAATCTTTGTTATGTAGATCCAGACTTAAAGACGCTTTTAATTCCATATTTCTTTTCTATGCGTCTAATATTTTTAGACGTTCCTTTCACATATGGAATTGTTAATGATCTTTCCCAGTGTATGTAAACTCATTAGCTTTGGGAATTAGGTTTAGTTTACACTTGAGAATGGTCAGAGATATTACTGCCCGAAACGTTGTGTAAATAAATTAATAAAGACTATGAAAGTCCAAAATTATTCTTTTACTACTAAATCATTGTCTACAGACAGACATTAAAAATTATTTTAAAAAAATCCCTATGTTTATTGTGTAGTCTGGGGGTATGCAATTATGTGGATTTTACTATTTTTTAAACCTTTAAAGAAAATAGGAAAAAAATATAATTTTAAAAAACTCGATTAACATCTAATTTATTTTAATTGAATATAAAACTTTTACAATTTAATAATTTTGTCAAAATGGTATGAGAGATGAGATATTTTAAGTATTTTTAAAAAGCCGATCAAAAAAGAACTGACCCAATAAATCAAGAAAACAATGCATATTTGAACTTACGTTGATAATATGAATTTGTCCTTATATTTTTAGAGGTTAAATATGTCTTTAATTTTGTTTTACAGAAAAATTTAAAAACCCGAAATTAT
Organism: Listronotus bonariensis; assembly: GCA_014170235.1. Lineage (NCBI taxonomy): Eukaryota > Metazoa > Arthropoda > Insecta > Coleoptera > Curculionidae > Listronotus > Listronotus bonariensis. The sequence goes on along the minus strand of JACEGR010003118.1, from coordinate 80,669 downwards.
TTATGTTTTAATTTTTTTTTCAGTAAACTATTTGTTTGTCCTTGCAGTAATATTTTAATACTACAATAAATATTTTTTAATATAAACACGTTTTATTTGTCACCGAAATATACAAAATAGTCCATTAAGTGTGTAACAAAAAAAAACTTTTTTATTTGCAATTTGTTAAAGATTTTATTTTTTTATGAAAAGTGATGCATGGTTCAAAACTGTATTAGCAGTAGTTAGTTTTATTAAAAGTTAAATGGTATACAGAGCAGGTAAAAAAGCAAAAACTGCTTATGTGTAAAGTACCTTCATATTTTGTATTTTATTGTATTTTAAAAGATACAATAAAATTGTAAATTAAAAAGTTATATAGAATCAAACGTTATGTCTTAATATCAAGTCAAGACCTGCTATTCAAATTTTTAATTTTTTTTGGAATATTTTAAATAAACCTGCTTTGATACAAAGTTTTGTTATTATGATTCAATATTTCTTTAAAGCAGTTATATACAACTGACTTAAAAAAAAATAGGTAAATCGAAACAAACTTGTAAAATTGAACCGAATTTACATTTTTTGTAGCAAAGCGCTAACTTTAAGTTTATTGCAAGGCTTTTTAATAGGGCCCCAAAATTATACAAGTATGCTTTTTATTAGGGCAAAAATATCATCAATAATAAAACGCGTACACAAATTCCTTACATACTTTATAAAAGTTTTGTTTTTAATTGGTATGAAAGTGTAGAACAGATAACTCGAAATTAGAAAATAAAATAATAAAAACTTAAAAAGCCAGCCATGATATGGCAGATAGTATTAATTTTTTTTCAACAGTTTGTAATATATGTTTTTTTTTAAAGGACCTTTTACTCTTTAGCAGTTTTTATTCTTTTTGACTTACCTCGTATAACATTAAACTTTTTATAAAAGTAACTTACTGCTAATAGGGTGTAAGACCAGGCACTGATTTTTATGAATAATAAAAATTTTTGACAAATCGCAAATAAAAGGTTTTCCATTTGTTGCACACTTAATGGATCCACACTGTAATAAAGAAAGCTTTAAGGCCACATATATTGGACAAACCTGAAATATGGGATTTATTACAGGTGTTTGGAAATGTATGTTTTGTGTGTTTTCTAGACGTAAAAACCTTTTTTTTGTCTTTAAAAATTATTTCGATTTATTTTTTTTTTAATCCACTTAACCACCTTTATAAATTTTTGGCCGCCCTTGGCCACCCCAAAGCCGTAAAGCTGGCGTCGCCACTTAGTTAAAAGGCGGCTAATTGTTGGAGAATTTTCGAGTATCGTTTATATTGTTTTTTTAAATTGTCTTTTTGTGATCTCAAATTGGTGATTATGTCGACTTTTTGCTCGTCCCATAAGTTTGCAACCAATAAAAACTTTTTAATTTTTATCAAAATATTTTAGACAAAAACGTTTTATTAGACCAGTAAAATTTACATTTATTGACGTATTCTGAATAAAAATGTAAGTCAAAATGTATTACTATTTTCTTGCACTCAAGTAAACTGTGATCGATCACTTTTAAAACTAAAAACTTTTATGACGAAGCTTGGCTTAGCGATTCTACAAGGTTTGCTAGGTTATAAATATGTAGACTAGGATTCAATAAAAAAATGACCATATAAGGAATAATTTAGATTCTACTTAAAGTTAATAAGTTTACAGATTTTATGTTAATTTCCTTGCTGCATATATACTCTCAGCACAAAGGTTTTTCACCATTTCAAGTACACTTTACTCTTCTGTATATTAAATGTATTTTTGTAATCTAAATAGCCAAATAACTAAAGTTATATAAAGATAAAGTCAATATATAAAACTTTTTATGTTTTTTAGATGTATATTTGGTTACATAGGTATTTATTTTAGTAAAAATACATTTAAAGTGGATGGAGCTCTATATGGTGTACGAAAACTTTTTGTGCTGACTGTATATTTCATTAATAAAATTAAATTTTTTTGTACGACCGGGCGTAAAATACAATTTTACGCCTCTATTTGAGGACGTAAAATACCACTTTTTACGCCCGAGGGCAAAAAAGTATCAAAACCGCCCGCATTTATAAATTTATTGAACAATAATAAAATTAAATATTGCCTTTTTTTTGGTAAAACAACAAATTATTTATTTAAACATACGTTAAAAATATACTGATTAAAATTTGAAACATTAAAAAGCTGGAAATTTTTAACAAAGAATGCTTGTATATTAATTTCGGTCGTACAAAAATATTGTTTGCACCTCTGGCGTAAAGAACTTTTACGCCCACAACTGATTGCCGCTAGCGTAAAAGTGGTATTTTACGCCTTTGGTACAAAAAAACTATCTATGCATATTTTTACACTTTTTTACAACCTGTGAAATGGGTTGAAATGGACCTTGTCATTATTGTCAAGTAAAAGAAACAAACCTACACAACGACTCTAAAAAAATAAATATGTATGGACTGGTCTGTTTAAAAACTTTGTGTCTTTTATATTTTTTTAATAAACTAACAGATTTAAGATAATAACAATTAAGTACATGGGTGCGTGTATGTAACTTAGGAAACATTGACCAATAAAAAAGTTAGTAAATTATTTTTAGTTTGGGAGATAATCGATAATTTCAAATAAAAAAACGTGAATTCCAAGGGCACATAATGACTTATATTGAAATACAATACTACAAACTTTTTCCTTTATTTTAAATAAGATATTAGGCCTTAAAACATCCTGTATGTGTTTTTGAAGGCAGACAATTGTATATTTCCAATACTACTACTTTCTTGGACATCTATTTTAGGTACTTTTTAAATTAATAATAAAATTATATTTTTACTCTTTGCCTTGGCCTGGTTCAGTAGAGTAGCTAATAAAGCTAGACTGCGCCAGGCTTTGGCAATTGATTATAATTTTTTTTCCCACTGTATATTATTAGTATTAATAAAAGGCATTTATTATTATTATTATTATTATTATTATATTTACTATTAACTGATACACTGACGTTTTGGATGGTATCTATCTTTCACCGTTTTTAAGTAATAACTAACACTACTTTTTGTATTCGCGACTTATATCATATCAGTAATTTTTAAAAGTATATCGGCCAGTAATGCAATAACAAAAAAGCACTATTAGTCACCCAATCCGAAATGTTTACAAGCAGGCGTTTTCGTTAGACTTTCTTTCTATACATTGCCTGTTACATATTTAACTTTCTAATTCTGTACAGGGTGAACATTTTTATAAAAAATACTGCATAATTTAACAAATTTCGTTTACTTATTTTTTCCAAAGTCCCATATTTTAAAGATATTATAAACTTTATTTATTTTTACACTTTTTCCTATACATGTAGGTTTAAATTTATAACATATTTTGAAACAGAAGTCAAGTTAGGTTCTTTATACTGCTTCTCACGTTGCCAAAAGAGAAAGAGAACACAATTTCAATTTATATACCCCCTACAAGCTTGCAAATGCAAACGAAATACTACCCACTTTTCGTTTCTCTTGGCTATATAATACATACAAATTGGGCGAGCTGTGTATACCGACTGAAAGGTTGTTTTCTTTTGTAACCTGAATTAATTATTTGCTTTTCGAATAACAATTTTTAATGCTTTTGATGATTCAACGATCTAATTTGATTTGGTTACATTAAAATAAAATACAAAATATTTAATTGTTTTCATTTTAAACAAATTTTATTTATTAAAGCATTTTTTTGTTGGAAATAAAAGACGAATTAAAAAGAGACTAAAATAAGAAAACGTTACTGGAAGGTTTTACTAGCTCTCTTACTATCATGTGAAAAGAATAAATAATAAAACATAAAAAACATATTACCATTATTCAATTCATTTTTCTCATTTCTATTCCTTATTTGCAAAATTCGCCATGGAAAATCTAGCAGATAAATTAACCGCTGGCGCGAGTCGCTTTTCTCCTTTTTTGGCAACGCGACATCATAATCCGCGATTTGCAAGTTTATTGCAAATATAAAACGGACCGAAGTATACATCTTATCGGGGTTTTGTTTACGCTTTGACGCTGCGTTGCATGACAACGCTATACTTGCCTGCGGCCAGAATCGCGGGTGGGAGTATCAGATGTATTGCTTGGTAAATCGCTAGCCTTAGCGCCTTTACACACTGACTATTTTAGAGACAATAAAATAAACATTATCCATTAGGTTTTCCGCGGTATATTTTTAGTGCTCGGGATTTTGATTATTAATTCTGGTTAGTGGAACGGAGTTTTTCTTGTCTTAAGCGTTTAAAAACTGTCTTAAGAAACACTATATCCCAAGATAGACTTTCATCTTTGGCCAATATTTCAATTCAAAAGGAGCTTCTACAGGAAATGATTAAAACTCAACCATTTTATGAAGATATAATTAATAAATTTGCTACATTAAAAGATAGAAGGATTGATTTGATGTATAAAATTTAGGGTAATTTTTGTAGAAACCTGCGGCAACTCCGATTTTAACAAAATTTGGTATACGGGGGTTTTGGGACGCTGGTCACGAATTTTTTTGGCGGAAACGTTTCGTTCTCGTGATATTTATCATCAAATTTTAAATTTGAACTGAGCACTATATTCCCCCTTCTTTTTGCACACAATTATTGATTTAAAGCTAAAGTGTCACACAATATTGGATTTTCACCTTTTAAAACCCTGTTTTACTTCGTTTTTTACATTATTTTTGCATTAAATTGGGTGGCTTTTCTTTGATAATGCGGCAACAATACATACACATAGGGCTTCATGGCACACTGGGATTGAAATGATTCAAAGTATATCTAAATAATGTAAAATACGTAAAAAACGGGGTATTAAAAGGTGAAAATCAAATATTGTGTGACACTTTAGCTTTAAATAGAGAATTGTGTGCAAAAGAAGGTGGAATATAGTAAAAATAAGCTTAGTTCAATTTTTATTTTTAAAATATATTTACAATCACCTTTAAGCAATAAGCTGTTGTGTGTGTTAGATAATATGTGTATGAGTTATAAAAATATACTTACGATTTTTTAGATTTGAATTACCACATTTATGGAACTATTTTAAAAGAAGGACATACCAAATGTAAAGGTATTTTCTTAAAAATGTTTGTTTTAAAGTTTAATTTCTTTTGCAAATATATGTGGACTTAACAACAATTTATACTTCGTTCACCATCACTGTTTCTAATGGAGACTCAAATAAGTTCTAAAACTTAAACCAGCCACCTTCTGTTTCCAGGCTACGAACATATTTCGTCTTCTCGTCCACATGGTGGTGTATGTGCTTACGTTAGCAACAATCTGGCTTGTGCTCGAGTTTCCAAACTTAAAACGCGTAAGCCCAATATCCTTTGCCTTAAACTATTTCTTAGGTGTTCTACCAAATTTATCTGCTATTTGTACAGGGAACCCATTTAATAATTCCTATGTTTAATTCTTTGACTTCCTTTCAACAAATATAAATTACGGACAATCTGAGGTCGAAAAGTGGAAGGGGGTGAGTTTATAGGGGTACAAACTGTATTTTTTTATTTTTTTTTTTCATTTTCTAATACTACCCTGTGAATATTCATTTGCTAAAAAATTAAACGTCGTAATGTATATTTTTTTATATTAACAGAAAGTGTAGATTTCAGGAAACAAAAAAATACCTTTTTTTTTTAAAAACGCCGATATTTTGACATAACTTTTTAATTGAAAATAGAAGTACTTTTTCAATATTAAGTCGCAATAATGTTGTGTAAAAATAAAATTTTAAATCTACAAAATTATAGTATATTTGAAAAAATAAAAGTTAGTTTTTACCAAACTTCGTGGAAAAAATGTAAAAGATAAAAATAAAAAACAAAAACTTGGTTATTTGAATATTTTTATACATTTTAAGGTTATGCAAGGAAAGTAAAAATACAAAAGTTGTAGATCTTTTTATTACCCAACACTTTGCCATATAAATTCTTTTTCTTTTCATAAGAATTGTAGTTTTGCCGAAAACCAAGAAAAATATTTTTTTACCTTACCCAACTTCCGCCTTCCCGACCTCAGATCGCCCGTAATTTATTTTTCCTTTAATTTTTGTAATATTTTCTATCATTAGCAATGGGTTTAATTTTTCTATAATTTTTTGTGCTTTTAAAAATTATCGACCCCAATCTATTGGGTGTTTTATTGCAATTAATAATAAAAAAAAACATTTTTTAAAACAATTTATTTGGCAAATATAATACAAAAATAAATATCTTCTCGTTTAAAAATGTCCAGTTAAAAAGAAAAAGAAAACTAATGGTTCGTGTAAATTCCAACACAACTAAACAAAAATTAAAAAAAACCTTGTTCCAAATTACCGCTATCCATGGTAACACATTCGGCCAGTAAACCGAAGCGTTTTTTCAAGAAGATTTATGGTTAGGTAAAGTAAATAAAGTACGGACGTCGCGAAAATTTACGCAAAGAGGTCTCTCCAATTTATTTGGATTTGCCAAACCTAATTCGGCGTGTGTGAGTTTAGAAACATAGTTTAATGTGTAGAGTATATCAGTAGCGTTACCAAAAGTTAAATGGTAAAAAAGTTTCTTTTAAATTAAAATTATTATTGTATTTATATACTGAGTGGTTATTAAGTAATTACATTAACTTCTCCCTGATGATTCTGCAAATAATTTTTAAACGAAATTTTTTCGTGATCTTGGGTCCGAAAATTCTTTGTTCGGTAGTTACAGGTTGTTATATTATAGGGTATATAGGGTATTCAACTATATTTTGCTTGCAAATAACTTTAAAGATGCGGTTTTTAGAAAAAGCCTTAAATATTTTATTTTTTTTTTATATCCTCGCCAGTGAAGAATTTTTACGTAGAATTCAGTGGCGTACCTATACTTTTTTCACTGACTTTCATTTTTAACGTATAATACAGGGATGAGATCTTATGAATAAAACACCCCTTATGCTTTACCACCAAATAAAAAGTATTTTTAAAAAGCAGTTAGAAAATTATTTATATTAAAATTATTTTTTTATAGTTCCGAAAATATAGCATTCGTCAGGAGTTCAACAACAAAAGCATTTTTTAAATAAAAACTGTATAACAATTGTATTACTAATGAAAAGACACATTAAGAAACTTTAAGAAAATACCAAAATGGAAATGATTTTCTCTAGGAGCGTTGGAAAAATAAGCTTCCAAATATCAGTGCGTTAGATATGTATAATAACAATAATTATTACACAGCCCCACAAAATAAAGAAGTTTATACCTCAAAATCAGACATATGTATTCCTATGTAGTTTTCGACGTTAAATCTGAATCCGAGCTCAAAAATGGCCCTTCACGTCTGGAATTGGCCCCAGGAACCTATATAGGCCCTGAAATATGGTTTCCGGGATAACGCGGGGTTGAGGGTGCATTCTACAGCCAAAGTCGGATTTGTGCTCGACAGATCTAAGGCTAACTAAATCTCCCTATTTGGGATCGGAAATGACCCCTTAGGGGCTTAAAAATCGTGTTTTAGACGTAGCGATCATAACAGTGGGATTTTTTTATACTTCTTAATTCCAAAACTCATACTGTGCTCGAAAAGTTTTTGGCCACCTGAAATTCCCATTTTGGGGCCGAAAAATGAACCCTGACGTCAAAATCGCGAAAAAAATTTTTTGATTACAGTACGTTTTTAAGAATTTAGAAGTAACTACATACAAATTTCACTATTATGATCGTACGTCTAAAACACGATTTTCCCGCCCCTAGGGGGACATTTTTCGGCCCCAAACTAGGAATTTCAGCTGTCCAAAAACTTTTAGAGTGAAGTTTGAGTTTCCGAATTTATAAGTATTTAAAATCCCACTGTTGTGATCGCTACGTCAGAAACACAATTTTGGCCCCAGTGAGTCATTTTCTTGGTCCGAAACAGAAAAATTTTAGTTGGCCTTAGACCTGTCGAGCACAAATCCGACTTTGGCTGTAGAATGCACCCTCGACCCAGCGTTATCCCGGAACCTACATTTCAGGGCCCATAGAGGCTCTTGGGGTCAATTCTAGACGTGGAGGGCCATTTTCGAGCTCGGATTCGGATTCAGCGTCAAAAACCTACATATGAATATATATGTCTAATTCCTGGGTATGGACTTTCATTTTTTTTTTGTGGGGGCTGTGTTATCTACTAGTTTTTAGATATTTATTGAGATATTTCTAATACTATAACCCAAGCAGCAAGCTGACGTCATTATAACGTCATTTTTAAGTAATTGTTGGTCATTTTTGGTCACAGGACGTCATCAGACCAAAATTATGACGTTATTTTAACGTCATTTTAATGACGTGTTTTTGACGTCGTTGAAGTGACGTCTTTTCGACGTCAGTTTTTCGTCATACATGCTCATAAAAATCTAATGACGTCATGTTTAGAAAACCCGCCAAGAACAATTTTGTAACATTATATGATTTGTGTCGAAATCCAACCGAAATATTATTTGGCAGAAAAATAAGACTAATAATTTTACAAAATTGAAATAGAAAAAAAACTCTACCGATAGATGGCGTAATGGACAATAAACTACTACGTGTATTCAACATCTTCGCTTTTTATCGCCTACACCGTACCGATGAGACCAAAATAGTTCGAGACCGGTCTACGGTTGGTTAGCTTTGAAAGAAATATCTTTGGATAGTGTAAAGATCTGCATCTGCAGGTTGGACATTGTCTCGAAAGATGCGACCTTGCAGTGCAACAAAATTTCAAGCAGTAAGGAGTTTTTTCCTATTTTTAATTTTCAAATAACATATCGTATCATTTTAGCTTTAAAAAAAAGTATATGTGTCAATTTTTCTTCATTTTAGAGACGTCATTATGACGTCATTAACGGGACGTCTTTAGTCTGTTGTAAAAATAAATTTTTATTTTGATCCTGCTATTTACATAATATGTTCTTAACACAACAGTTAGTTAATTTTCTTCTCTAGTTTACTAACCTTAGAAGCATTATAAATAAAAAATATTTTTAACCTATTTTTTCAGTATTATTAACATGTTTTCTACGCCTATGTTATCTAAAGTATACTATTTTGCAAAATGGAAAATGGTTTGTAAGAGTATTGGGTTATGGTGCTTTGTTCTAATTTCCATGCAAAGTGTGATTGATATTAGGTAGTTTCTAAATTAAATTTCTCTGGCACCCCGCTTTTACAAAAACACGGTTGCACGACAAAGTTTACTTTAATTCTAAAAGATAAGGTGTGTGCAAAGTAAATTTTAAATCAATAGGCTACCCTGAGATAGTTTATGGATGCAAATAGGTAGTTAATAGAAATAGGTAAATACATACAGTGCATTTCTTTAATGTCTACCCCCCCAATAAATACTATATTTTAAAGTGAGCTTGACATATTAAAATCTTAAGATGGCGGCCGAGCGCCACTTTGGAAAAAAAAATTAAATAAAAGAGGGCTCTTGTGGCACACCATTTTAAAGGCCCTGACGAGTACTTTATAAACCAAGAATATAAACTCAATACCTTTATCTGATACAAAATGGCGTCACTTTAAAATTACCCAAATACCTAATTTGGATGGATATAGAAACTATTAAGGTTAGATGTACTTAATGTGGTAGTTTTCGTAAAGCCTTTTGAAACACATTTTTATTGGTTACACTGGTAATAATATACAGGGTACAAAAGAAAGTATATATTTTTTAATAAAACACCCTGTATATTATATTACCAATAAAAAGATTTTTAAAAAGCTTTAAGGAAATACCACATTTAGTACATCTAACCTTATTAGTTTTGGAAATATAGCCATCCAAATGAAGTATTTATGTAATTTTTAAAGTACCGCCATTTTGTGGTAGGTAGAGGTATTTACTTTATATTCTAGAGTTACCAAGTACTCGTTAGGGACTTTAAATGATGTGTCGCAAGAATCCCTTTTTCATCTATCAATTTCACACAAAAATAAAAGTACCTATTTATGCATCAATTTTTTATCTTAAATTTTTAAATTAATAAAATAAAACAAGATATATACTTTGTTCATAGTCACTTTAACTGAATATTTAGCTGTGACAGTGCGTAGCAACCACATTTTCAAACGTACTCGACAAACTAAAAACTATGTTACTATAATAAACAGTAATACCTAACGAAAACATACTTTTGAAAAGGTTTTAGAATCATGTGGTACAGTTGTAAATTCTAAAGATTTTATTGCTATATTTATAAAAGTTTTATAAGGGGTGATCTAGGTCAATCTGTGTTAAGCAGATGTACATTCTGTTTTTTATGTTTATAGATTTCAATATTTTCTAATATATCTATCTAATCTATATAAAATCTATAAACATAAAAAACAGAATGTACATCTGCTTAACACACAGATTGACCTAGGAAATCTACCCCTTGTAAAACTTTATAAAATATAGCAATAAAATCTTTAAATTTTACAACTGTACCACATTGATTTTAAAACCTTTTAAAAATATGTTTTTTATTAGGTATTACTGTTTATATATAAGTAACATAATTTTAGTTTGTCAGTACGTTTGAAAATGTAGTTGTACTACGAAACAGCTGTCACGGCTAAATATTCAATTAAAGTGACTATGAACAAAGTATATATCTTGTTTTATTTTATTAATTTAAAATGTACGGTCACAAAGTAACGGACGAAACCATAAATTCTTTAAATTTTTACTTTTTTAAATTATTCCGTTTAAAAAATAAAAGGAGGGGGCATTAAAGAAATGCCCTGTATATTTAATCGCAATAAATTAAGAAACATACAGTGAGGATATAAAATTCCCCACTTTATCTTTGCAAATGGGCAAAATATTGGGATTGGGTAAAATTTAGGTAAAAGTCACTTAAACTACTCTTTGACATAAAAATAATTTTGGTTACGTGGCCTAGTGTCAAGGGGGTACTAGCAACTTTTATTTATTTAAAAGCTGGGTCACGAAGTACCTCGTTTTAAAGGACCTTTAATTCTTTAATTAAAGCCACTTTGTTTTTGAAAATTGGCCCAGTTGTTCCAGACTTACTTTACAAACAGTGCGGTTTTAATGAAATTGGCTTGTAAGTCTAAAACGGCTGGGCTGGGCTGGGGAATTTAAGGGTCATAAAAATAAGGTGCTGGCCCCCATTTCTTTTTGAAAAAATAGTTTGCTAGTGCCCCCTTGACAGTAGACCACGTGACCAAAATTATTTTAATGCCAAAAAGTGTCAGTGACACGATTTTACATCCATTTTACCCGATATCTTGGCCCATTTAAGAGTTAAGATGGAGAGAACTTTTAAAAACCGCAATGTATGTACAAAATTGTAGATAAACTTTAAACGCTTGTAACTCTAAAACGACTAAAAGACTTTTTAAAAATAAAACTGTGAAGAATAGAGAATTAAAGGGCCTTGTAAACAAGGTGCTACCTAACCCCCTGTCTATTTGAAAAAAAGTTGCTAGAGCCCCTTTGCGATAGGCTACGTGACCAAAATTATATTTATGTAAAAGAGTGTTTTTAAAGTGACACCCTTCTACCCACATTTTATCCAATCTTGATATCTTGTCATATTTAAAAGATAAAGTGGGGGTTATTCCTTAATATCCTTACTGTATATGTGTATATGTTACGCACAAATATCGAAAACGCTTAATGAGTGGAAATAACGCACACAACGCGTTATGGACGAAGGTAAATGACCAAACACCGAAATTAAATAAGTTTTCGTTTTACGGTCGTGAACTTATGACCGCAACGCGTCGTGGTCATTTTAGAAGCGACCACAACGCGAAGTGAACCAGTTTCCTTAATGCGGTGCACCATTTCACGTTTGTACTTTAGTTGTTAGTTTGACTTCAAGCAGAGTGAGTCGTTTTAAGTCCCAGATGTTGCCAGAGGTAGGCTAGCGCCAAGAAATGTTTTGGCTGTGGTTTTAAGTGTACATGAGTATGGTATGTACCAACTAGGTACTAAAGAAGGTGTACTGGAGCGAATGAATGGTCAAAATGAGTTTACTTTTGCTGATTTCAAGTTTATTGATCGATCGGATGTCCCAAACAATTCATTAACTTTAAGAAAAGCTTTAGCTTCATGTTCAGGCTCCAAACAAGGATTTGTTTTATGTCATTATAAGCGTTATTGTAACACTAATAGTGTTATTAGTGTCATTGCCGTTCTAAGCAAGTATTATGCAACTCCAAGTGCCACAACAGTAGCTCTTGTAAGAACAAATAATTTGTTACAATGTGGTTCAATCTACAATTAAGACGTTTATCTATTTTAGATAAAAATTACTTATTTTAGTTGTTTAAAAATATTATTTTTGCTAGTTGTTTACTTGTTTAAAATTATGAAGTTCCTATTATTTTTATGTTTAAGAATATTTCCAACTTTTGAACTATATTCTGTCTTATGTAAACTAAATCTTAGGTTATGTATTTATTTTCAAAATATATGACGTTTTCACTATATTTTAAGGGGTTTAAGTATGTGGTCTCTTTTAATAAATAATTCATCGTTTTATGGTCGTTCTTTAAACGAACAGAACGCGTTGTTGTTGCTTCTAAAATGAACACAACGCGATGCGGTTATGAATTTACGACCATAAAACAAAAACTATTTACTTTCATATACATTTAAGGGCCCATTTAAAAGCTGCAATATAAATCACCCAATAGGCTGGTTATTTAACTTGTAGGGATTCCAAAACCATTATATGTATACATATTTTTTTATGGGTGTGTTAACTAAAGAAGAATATGGTTTTATTAAAAATTCCAATAGATTACAAAACGATTGTAACATTGTCCAATCCTAATTTTTTCTGAAATAAATATAAGTTTATATTATTATAATTTCTTAAGTTGTTTTATAATAGCTTTTACTCAGTTTAACTTGGTTATGACTGTATTGCGTATTTGTATAATTATTTTTATGTACTTCCTTAATACACTGTTCATATAAAATTATTGTTTTGAAAAAATCTCCAAATGACAAATAATTTATTTTATTTATAAAATAGTAATGCAAACTATATTTTTATGTAAAATTAGTATAAGGGAAAAAATATGCAAATTTATATTTAACCATATATATTTAAACATTTTGACCTCGACATCTTCTATACCGCTTACTTTACTAAAATTATGTCGTAAATCATCTTTGATTATAGGTTATTAAAAACATTTTTACATTAAATGTTTTTTGCGCTAAAACACTTACCCCTCCCACTCGCTCTAAAAAGCCGGCTACTCACTACGCGGTACTTGCCAAGTACTTGGTAAGTAGCAAGTAGTGTATACGACGACTCGTTTAGACTTGGCAAGTAGCGGAAAACAATCACAAGTCAAAGGAATCAAGTACTTGACTTGGGAATTTATTTACCGGCGCTACATTACGCGTTACTTGGCAAGTCGAATTGTATGGTCGCGGGGAATAACTTCGATTGGAATATTTTATCGGTATTTGCGTTTTAATATTTTAAGTCAAATATTGTTAAGTTGTGGTTGTATCTTTAAATGTTTTTTTCGAGGACGTTGAGCTTTTTTGTTGTAATTAGCAACAGAGGTATTATATTGGGTACTAGCTATTTGATGATGCTATTATTTTAGTATTGGCAAAAAATAGACTGACCGTTATTCGCCGTTTTCTTTTTGGTGTGGTATTTACAATGGATTGGTCCATTGATTTAACTTTGAAATTCTTAGAATTTTATGAAAAAGAACTTGTTATTTGGGATGCATTCCACAAACTCCACAAAAACCGCAATGAAGTGTATCTCCTATCTTTACTATTGTTCAAAGATGTACCCACCACCTTCTACGTTTGCACTTCTTTTTCCATTTTTTAATAAAATATAACCACAACTGATTGTTACAGAAGCAGCTAAAACTGTCGTTTCACTTTCGTCCATCTTTAAAAAATACTTGTTGTTGTTTACTTGTACTTTCCAAAAACTCGCAATTCTATAAGTAGACGCGTAATGAAGATAGCTTACTTGAACTCGACAAATACTTGCCAAGTATATTCCGAGTAAAGTTACTCGCCAAGTACCGCGTAATGAGTAGCCGGCTTAACCCGACGTTCAAATTAGTGTCACTTTGTAGTACACAGGTTGTATCCTTATTACGGTACAAAACTTAAGGAAGTTAATTTTATGGCTTTTTATAAAAAAAGTTTTATTAATATATTACCGGACTTGCTTTAGTTCTAAGATACAATGCATTAAAGTTTTTAAGGGAGTCAAATATCATAAAAACTCTTTTAGGGAGCGCGGGACCTTTAGGGGGAAAGGGGGTCGAGGTAAACTTACCAAATCTTACCATGGAAAAAGGAGGGTCTGTGCAAATATCAGGTAATTTTTCAACAGCAAGAAACAAAAAAAGTTAACAATTTTGGGGTAGTTCCCCGCGAGGAGAATGTGATGCAGTGTTACTTTTGAAAGAACCTTTTTTTTGGTCTTCAAAATTATTTTGGCCACAAAATCAATTTCTGGTTTGACAAATGGTGCGTTTTTGCATTTTCATAAATCTCACATGAGATTAGAGGAGGAGGGGGTGTTAAAGAAAATTTTACTAAATCTCATCAGGGAGAAGGAGGGGTTCCAAAATTTAAAATATCGCCTCATGTAATTTTATGGACGCCCCCTTACAGATAAAAATGAAACTTAGGTAAAGCTTACCTATAGTAATATTATGTTCAGTGGCATCTCAGCGGGCACCACACCCATACTTTTGATGAAAAAAACTTTACACACCAATTTTTTAAAAAGTTTTTTTTTAATAATTAGATATGCAACTTTCCAATCTTCTATTTTTTATTTCTTTATTGCTTTGTGTCTAAAAAATAAATTACACTTTAAGATATTTTAAAAAGATTCCACAAACAACATAAATTGAATTCGAAATTAAAAATACATATTTGTAACCAAATAATTGCTTGTTTTAATTTTGTTTTATTTTATTATGTAGTTAATGTGTACCTTTTAAAAGAAATTAAAGTGGCCTAATTTTTTTTTCAGAAAAGAAAGAACAGACAAAAAGTTTAATTTTTAATTGCTTAATCGAAAAAAACTATAAAACCCTTATAAAACGTCAATAACGTACTTTTTTTCTCAATAAAGTCTGGACATATGGTTATAGGATATTTGTCATAAAAAGATATAAAAAATATTCTCCTTAAGTTTAATACAATAGTAAGAAAACACCTCAAAAAACACCCTGTAAACTAAGAGAAGTGTATTAAGCCTATATCTAAATAAAGATTTTTTAAAGTTCCTAAGACTTGTTAATTTTATTTTTTAAACACTAAAAAAATTAAATCAGTAAACATTTTGTCAAAAAACATTTACAGGCGGTTTTCTTTTATTTAGGTACTGCTAAATAATTAAAGTCTTTGACTTTATTAAGTTTTTGGTAATCTTACATAGGGTAATCATTTTCGTCGGCATTATTGCTAACTTCTTTATTATTGGAAATACGAAGTCGGTTAAATTAATAAAGTTGTATTTTTCCGCTGATTAACGTGCTTCCAGCAGAAAAACAATTAAACATTGGGTTTTTGATTTATTGCAAAAATAAACTTTTTTTTAATAAAACATCTTATAATATATCACCGTTCGAAAGATCTATCAAAGAGCTTTAAAAAAAGCCTTTATGTGTTTTATCCAATTTTTATTAGTTTTGAAAATATGGCCATCCTTATGAATTTAAAATTATGTTAAATTTTAATTATCTCTACAGCTTCAAGCTATAAGTTTAGTGTCAAAGATAAAACATACAATATTTTAGATGTAAATGGCCATATTTCCAAACCTATAAGAGATAGGCATATCAATTGTGGTATTTTATTAAAGCTCTTAAAAATATCTATTGAATGGTGATGTAATATACGGGGTGTTCTATTTAAAAATGCAAGTTTTGTATCAAATTCCCATAGGCCATATTTCCGAAACTATTAAAAATTGGATATAACACATAGGGACTTTTTCTAGTGCTCTTTGATATATCTTTTAAAAAGTAATATAATATACAGGGTGTTTTATTTAAGAAAAAAAAGTATGTATATTTCTTGCTATAAATCTAAAACTCAATGTTCATTTTTTTCTTGTTGACAGTACTTTAATTAGTAAATACTTAACTTCACCAATTTACTCAACTTCGTATCTTCAATAAGAAAGAAGTTAGCAATAGTGCAAACTTAAAAATGATCACCCTGTATAATCTTTTATTTTTGGCATGGACTAAGAAAAATTACATCCTACAACTTTTATTATACGACCCATTTATATCTTTTAAAAAAGTTACTTTATTAGCTTTTATTACGTAAAAGTGTACCTCATGACGTAATATTGGCAGCAATAACATGTTTTTTTGCATAAGCTATTTTGTTCCTTTTAGATTTATTAAATTTTACCCCGCAAGTCAGATTTCCAAAACCAGTGCATTGTAAGGTATTTTTCTTACAAGACGTTTAGTATTTTAGTCTATAAAAATTAGCGCATATGGATATCTGTTTTAATTATTTATGTATTTTTTATTAAAACGATTTTTTATAAATTAAAATCTACTGTTTTTTATCAACTACAGACACCTTTACGTTACACTAAAAATGATAAGCATACCACTTGTGGCTGTGGCTGTTAAAACACCCATGTTTTTTAGGGTTTAAATGTTTTCCTTATATATATATATATATATATATATATATATATATATATATATATATATATATATATATGTAATATTTATATATATATATATATATATATATATATATATATATATATATATATATATATATATATATATATATATATATATATATATATATATATATATATATATATATATATATATATATATATAGTATGTCCACGGATGGACTTCACAATAGCACAAGTGGACCAAAAATTTTAGGGTTTTCAGAAAGTTGTGCCTTACAAATAAACCTGCTTAAAAAACAACATTCACGTTTGGAAAAATATTTTATCTTTAACAGGAACCACAAAACTAGAAAAATATGAACATTGACCAATAGAAAGCTTTCCTAATTTTTTATTATTAGGCAAACGTTTGTTAGAATTAAATAAACATCAAATACCCAAAATTTTACATATACATAAAGTTACCAAAGTATATTTTGATGACACTTTTATTCATATTTTTTTAACCTTTTTTTACGCAATTTATATAATAATAAATATAAGTTATGTCTCGTTTTGTTAAATAGTTTTAATTGTATTGTATGGTGTCTTTTTTTAAGCCACGTTTAAAATTTAGGTATAAAAAAGTGCAAAAATTAAAATAAATATTGGTATGAAAAGTTAAAATTGCGTTTTTATCTAAAATTCTAGAATATGGATGCCAATTTTTATTTAAATCACCTCTTTTTGTAATATTCTTCCAAATTAAAAAAAAAAGGCAGTTTTTATCTTGGTCCATTTTTCAATTTTTGTAGTTTTTGTGCCTCTTATACAAGACCAAACATATTATTTAGTTAATCTTGTTATTTTTAATGATACCTTAATAACATTGTTATTTTTTTCATGTTTTAAAAAAAACAAATTTGCTGTTATATTAACAATAGTTTATTATAAAGCTTAATATTTTTTTATTTTAGGATTTATTTTTATCCTTATGACAAGCTTTGGAAAATCTGTTTCTAAGGGTTGCTATTTAATTTTATTATAAAAAATCATTTTTTCCAAAATTTAAAATCACTTTAATTAGGAAACTACCCACGAAATACAAAAAGTTTAATTTTCTAAATATAGTAGTTTAGAAAATGTTTAATAGTGGGTACAATACATTACAAGTGTGGAAAATAAGAAATTTTAAACAAGTATGAATATTGTAGCACGAGGCGTCAGCCAAGTGCGACAAACCCTCGAGTGTAAGAAAGTCATTTTCACACAAGTAATGTATTGTTTTTCAAGGTTTTTTCAATGTAATTTTACAACAGCCAAATGTATTTTAAGTAACAATATAGCAGCCTATACTTTGAAACACTAGAATTTTCGATGCATGGAAATAGTGTGCTATTTTCACATGAGGTCGTAGGAAATAGTATATTTCCTAACTAGTGCTAAAAGTGCCACTTCTTTGCACGGGAATGCAGTTGAACGAACGACGCATAGCAGAGTTCGGTTAAGAAGTGCTATTTTAAAATAAAAACAAAATTTATATAATTTTTTTATAATTATTTCAACACAATGCTACCTAATACCCTACTTGTACTTACGATGAGGCATTCCCTAGTAATTGGTGGGACATTTGACTCTAAAAATGTACTAATTTAAAGTATAATAATGAAGGAGGTCAAATTTGTTCCAAATTTATTGAGAATTTTAAAAATTATTTTTGTTTTAGAAATTAGCAGTAAAGCACAATTTTTTTCTTAAAAAATAATCTATACAAATATAGTACGGACTCTCCTGGTAATGTTTTTACTATTATTTTACATAGAAAAATGCATTTTGCTGTTATTAGGTAATGTAACCCATACGAATGTTAAGTTGTTTAAAAGCTATAATAAAAAATGATTTTTTTTCAACACCCTGTATCTAAAAATAAGCGTGTTCTGCCATACGTTGATATAAAAAAAAACACTTATTCTCGACGTAAAATATGCCACTAAAATTTGATGCAATATTTTTGGAACACACTGTATAGTAGGTACCAGGGTTAAGCTTCCGACAAATAGCGAGAGGGATAGAACAGTAGCGGGACATGAGCGCGGCATGAGCGCAACGTGGTCAATAAGCTGTCCCGCAAACGTCGGGTATTTTTCGATCAATTTTTATTGTTATAAAATGTTATTAAGTGATCCGGATGAAGAAAAACTTTTACTTTGTACAGCCGGCAATACGTCCGGTCCCGCTCGCTTTAAAATGATTTGACATAAGACCCAGTGGCATAGCTACCGGCGTATTAGCCGTATCAATGATACATGGCCCCCGGGTTACAGGGTTCCCCAAAAGTGTGTATTCAAAATTAGATTCTAAATAACTACAAAACTGTTAGCTAAATTGAAAAAAAGGGGAAAATTTTTGATAGAAACGAAAAAAGCATATTGCTAATATAAGAAAAACAATTTTTTGGTGTCCAAAATAGTTTTTGGGTCCCCCAATCCATTTCAAGGCACGCTACGCCAGTGATAAGACCCCTTTTTCATTATTTTTTTCCAATTATTATATAAGGAGTTCTTATTTATTATGTCAAAAAATGAAGACGTTGCTTATACAGGGTATTTTTAAACAAAAAAACAAACATTTAAGGAAGTGATTTTATATCAAAAAATAAGAAAATAACTTTAAAAGAACATATGTCCTAAACGTCTTAATGTTTGAACTACAAGGTGTTAAAATTTAAAAAAAAATATTTTTTTAAATTATCTTACTATTCTTTTCCCAATTTGGTTATAATTTGACAATATTATTAAGAGGGTAATTCATCACACCTAATTACATTTAGAAAGTCCAGTGGCATCTCAAGAGGCAACTAAAGAAATATTTTGAACAAAAAACGGTACGCCACTGACTGTGTAAATGTGTGTAAAATTTTTGTGCTTTCTTTTAATTAAGCAAATAAAAAAACTGCTTTTATGTCTTCTAATTTCTTTTCGTATTTTGTTTACTTTAAGAGAAAAATAATAAAATTTACTCAATTGCATGTTTTTAGACCATAAAAGAAGCATTTCGTGATATTTCTTTTAATAAGGTTTTTTATTTTTAATTAGCAATTATAAAATAAAAATATTAAATACCTATTTAAATAGGTTTCATATCCAGTATAAAAGTTTGTACTAAAAAAGGGTTTTTAATATTTTTTGTTTTTTTTTAATTTTAACACCCTGACGGTTTGGACATATGATCATATGAAGTTTAATTCTTATTTTTTAATGAAAAATCACTTTCCAAATTTTTTGCATTTGTTTAGAAACACCCTATATACTATCGTTTCAATTTTTTTAAATATACCGAATGCATTAGATTTTAGAACACAGAGAACGAACTTTAGGTCCTTGCTGTACAAGCAGCTGTTTTAAATGCCTTATAATAAATGCAAATCATAATTTATACATTTGGTTATGTCCATAACAACACAAAATTATTAATTTAATAGTTAACATTAATTGTGTAAAAATATGGTCTTAACATTGTCAAATAACAAACACAATTTAATAGAAAGTTTGTCAGCGTAACATATGCAATATGACAAATTAATTTATTAAAGGGTAAATAGTATACATGTAAAACAGCGCTTTTGTAATTTCTAGGGCCACATTATTGAAACCTTAATATTTTATACAATAACATAAATTTAGTATCTTTTGCCCCCTAGCATTACAAATTTATACATATGTCATATATATACACAAATTTGGTATACTTTTAGTGATCATTACAATACATTTTTTTTTGTTAAAGTTTATAAAAAAAATTACCAGTCGCCTTCAGACAAGATTTTTATTAATTTTTTAAAGAAAAAAATAGTACTACACTGCTTTTCGTCAAATCATTTTTATTTTTAAAATACTTATTTACTTTAAATTTAATTCGGTTATCGTTTAAAGAAATAAAATACATTTTATTGCGTGGCAAAATCACTTAAATCTGATACGGTGTTTTTTATGTAAAATTAGTTTTTGTTTAATTTATAATAAAGTAGGGTCAAGCACCTAATATTGTTTAATTAATGTACAAATAATGTAAATGTTTGACAGTTCTTTAATAACAATAAGACATGTAAGAATTTTACATGCAAAACGCCACATCAGATTTTAACCATTTTGTCATGCATTAAAATGGCTTTTATTTTTTTTAACAAAACCGGTCGTTGTAAAAAAAAATATAAGAAAACTAAATTAACTTTAATATCATGTTAAAAATAATATTGATTTAAAAAAGCAGTGGCGTACTATTTATAACTTGAAAAAAGTCAATACAAATCATGTTCAAACCTCACTGGTGGAAAATGTTTAAAAACTTTTACAAAAAAATTAATGTAATGATCAAAAAAGTTTACTAAATTTTGTGGAAATATCTGAAGTGGTAGGACAGTTATGATAAAAAAGACATTTTTCTCTTAAAACTTTAACACGTTGTATTTTAGAAAGTGAACATTTTCGGACATAATTTTATTTAAAAAAATTACTTACTTTCATGCATTTTAGAATAAGAAATAGTTGGTAAAAAAACTATTTTGGAATTCTCCACAAAAAAAACAGGGTTAAAATCAAACCCTTTGATTGCATCTTTTTACGTAAAGATCAAATTTGATCTACAATTGCCAAATTTTGCAAAATTATATATATTTTTTAACAAAACTATGGCCAGTAATTTTTTTACTCTACATTTTTCTTATGGAAGTTTTTTTTCTTTTAACCAATAAAATAAGGTAAAAATATATTTTTTAATTACCAATAAAAAATTATTGAATTTCCAAATAAACATACAGATAAGAAATTCGCTTTTGAAACTTAGATATTTTTTGAAAAGAAAGGACTAACCAAAACCTTAACTTTTTACAAATTTCAAAATAAAGATTTTCTTTACCAAACTGTTTTTTTAAGGCCAATAAAATCTAGTTTAGGTTTGGTGTGGGCCATGCCTTAGTCTTTGATTGAAATAAAATTATAGTTGGCGCCTGCCAATAATATTGTATCACATAGCAAAAAAGAAAAATATGACCTTTTTAAAAATTAGTGTACCCTTCCTCAGAACCTTTTAATTAACAAGAAAAAATACAGTTAGTTTGTATTTTAAGCTTTAATAGTTAAAAGTAAAAACTGTATTTCAGTATTTGCAAAGCGATACACAAAATTTAGTTTTTTGTATCATTTTAAATTAAAATTTGAATTTATTATGTATAAAATTATTCTTTAACAAGTAACTATATGGTATACAAACCTTGTTTTTTTTTATCTAACCAATTATTTTGTTTACTTTTACCAATTTTATTTTCCAAAAGTTAAAAAAATTTAACTTATTATTGTGGATTAAATTCCTTAACTACAACAAATAAGGTAAAATAAATTAACAAGTCTCTTTTTTTCGATATAATAGTAACTTAGCAGTAAGTAGTGGAAAACATATATTAAGTATCTAAAATCCAATGTGTTTTTGGTAAAATTATTTTTCTTAAACATAAACAAACAATAATAAGTTAGAGTTAGCTTTAAATAACTTACAAAAACTAACCACATAATAAAATAATTTAGGTTGAGATTTCTTATAGTTAGCTAACTAAATAAAAATCTAAATTTGGCTTAAAAACAAATACACAAGCATCTACTCGTAATATGTTTCAGACCTAAACTTCTGTCTTTAAGGACAATTTATAAAAATACATCTATATTAATTTTTAAAATTTTACAAATCCTAAATAAATATATATATAAACAGTTTTAAGTTTTCAACCAAACTTTAAAAGGGTATCTATCCTTTGAGAAATTTGACGAATTTTAAAGCATAGTAAGTTGTCCACAATAAAATATCTTTTTAATAGAGAGAGAAATTAGGATTTTTAAATTATCACTAAAAATTTAATAACCATATAGGTATTTTTTAACTATCTTAAAAACCTATAAATTCTATTTTAGTGTCTTTTTTTACAACGAAATTACCAGTCAAAGTGAAACAATTTTAAACACACACAATGACACTACTTTCTTGGACTTTTGTTGCCTTTATTTTTAACAGATACACGACGTTTCAGGTGGTATCTATCTCCAACCTTTTCAAGTGATAAATTTATCAGTTGAAAATAAAGAGAATGATAATTGAAGAAAGAAGTGGTAATAATAAAAACATAACATTGTCTACAATACAAGTAATTTACTACATAATGCCGAAGTAAAAAAACACTTCAATTTAATATATTTTTTTTTATATTAAAATTTTATAAATTATAAAGTTTTTATCAAAATTTTATTTTTTTTATTAAAAATACCTATGTAAATATAAAAAAACATACTTTTATAAAAATTAAGGTTATACTGTATCAATTACAAACATTTATAAAGTAAATATAGTGCAGACTAAAAACCAATTTATTAAAGCACATAATGAAATGACGCAGAAAAGAAAATACATAAAATGGCTTAAAATTTGATATTTACATTCTTACTGCAAGTTGTTATATTTTATTAAAAAAAAACTTTAAATACGGAAATTAAAATTAACGTTGCTCTCGTATTCTAAGCCGTGTAACACAAATCGGTTAAGTTATCATGCTGGATCGATAAATTGACAAAAGATAATTTCTTTTTCTTTAATTTAAGAACTAGTTTATTTAAAGTATTTTTTTCTAGCTTTCATGATAATTTGTTTCATAAGATGTTTAAATTTATAATCTAAAGTACCTCTTTTTTATTTAAAACTTCTTTTCAATTAGCTTGCTTACTGTTGTATTGAAACACTGAAAAAGATTTCTTTATTTTATCTAAACAAAAAGCCGCGACAAAGAAAACGAAGAAGGATTTAGTTTTTCGATTAAGTCTTTTTCGTTTACGCTATAACCAAATCCTCCATTATTATTAAACAGCGTAAAGCGGATTTGGTCGCGTTTGTTGTTATTCATTAAGGTTCTGGTGAAAGGCAGTGTACGTTCTTTGGCCAGATACGAATATTCTATCGCTTTTGGCCTTAAATCTGAATCACAATGAAAGCCAAAAGTAACACAAAATTAATCCGGCGCTGAGAATAAAGCAGACCTATATAAGGGATTTACTAAACAGGAAAACAAGTCCCGTCTTAAACCTCACGGATAAATATTTTTTTCTTTAAAATTACATTTATATATGTTTTAGTTCCTTTAGCAGAGTATGTTAATGAAGTTAAAAAAGGCGGTCTAACCTATTAGACCGTAAGCCAAATGCAAAATTGTGTCAGTTATTTTCTCATGAATCATTGTGTTCGTCAGCTGCGTCTCCGATGGTGGAATTGTACAGGGTGCTTCAGAAAAGATCAATAATTAACTTGTCTTTTTTTTAATGGAACACTTTTTAAAAAATCATGACAAAAACAAAATTTTAATATATTCTACCTTACTTACGCTTGACTTTTTAAATAATTTTGGATTGCTAGATAATTAAGTGTACAATCACCTACATTTAAATTTTTACTAGAAATTATACAGGATATCCAGTAACTAATATTTACTATTAAAATTATTTCTGAATAATTTTTAGTAAAAAATTTAAATGTAGGTGATTGTACACTTAATTTACAGTTAATATTTTAACAATCTAATATAATATACAAAGTCCAGCCTTAGTAAGGTAAGATATATTAAAATTTTATTTTTTCAAGAATTTTTTAAAAACCCGCAATATCTTAAAAACCTTACATTTTTAATATAGATGTTGCTGATAAAATTTACGGTATGTCTATTTCTAAAATCCAAAATTAAACTAATATCCAGGGTGTTCCATTTAAAAAACACAAGTTTACTATGAATGAGTACCCTGTATAATTTCACCATCAGCGCCGCAGCTGACGCTCACAACAGTTTATGAACAACCCTCCTAAAGCATTTCAGAGTTACGGAGTAAGAGAAAATTGGTCACGAAAATCTGTGGCTGGCTCACAGACCTTACACCTAATTACAAATTCAGCAAAAATGAATAGAAAAATTGGATAAAAATATGATACGTTCTTAAACCAATTTTACGGTTTACGCCAATGGAATAATTTCTAAAAGAACTATAAAAGTGCTTTTATAGTTCAAATCAATAGTTTAGAGAAATGTATTTATTTTCCCCAAATATCTATTACAGTATATATTGGAAGCTTTTAATTTTATTTTTTAAACAAGCTTATAAAAATAAAACTACAAAGCTTTGTTGTTATAATATAACAAAAAACATTGAAAAAAAAAACAAAAAATCTGACGGTTATTGCAGAGATTAAAAAATGTGTGGGTAATTTGTATTAAAATATAAAATTAATTTGACCCGAAGCATTTTGGTTTTTAACCATGTTATTCCAATATGGCGGCTAGTTTATTAAAAAAAAACGAAAAAAAGTATTTGATCCAAAAATTGGATTTTAGTGAGTAGGGAAAGATAGAGAGTTCACTAGCCACCGTCCACCGGTGGAGCTTATTATCTCAAAATCTCTGACGTCATTTAAAATTTAGGAATCTTGCGCAACGCGTTATTTAGGGCGTGGTCCCTACTATCTGTCAAACCATAAATGTCATCTGTCACCTGTCAAATGTCATCTGTCACCTGTCATATGTCAAAAATCACGTGACTAGGAAAATGGTCGCCATGCGTAGGATACTTGCGCTATGGTCATAAATTGATTTGCGCAAACGCGAAAATTTCAAGTCATGCCGTTCGGGCGTTATCAACAAAAATCGTTATTCAACCTTGATGATGAGTCATCAGCGTGCGGTTTAAATTTTTTAAAAATAGTGTAACGTCATACCTATCGAATAGCGAAAACCGCATGACGACATCTTTAGCCATAAGGGCGCTACAGCTGTTTAAAATATGACGAGAGACACCAACCAGCGATTAGGACGGTAACCCTATAGCAAAATCAATCATAGCGGCCTTATTATTTAACTTAGAATAATGAAACTTGAACAAAGAATAGTTGCTAACGACAAATAATCCCAAGGTCAAACTTGTCACATGATAATCCTAAAATTCTAAGAATTACGGCCCCCAGCACCTTGCACCCCCCGCTTAAGCCATCGGTTTAAGCGGAAGGCGTAGCGCGCACAGTGTCGTCTTAAATAAGTATTAATATACTCCTTGCATTTTACCCAAATAATATTTTCTGAACATACATACATACGTATTTTTTCTTAAGCCGTTATTTTCAACCAATTAGAGAGCTGTATTTTTCCTTAAGCCGTTATTTTTAACCAATCAGAGAGCAGTTTACCCTAATAGATGGTTTCTGAACGTACCCCTTGTAATTTCAAGGTCAAAGCATACGTCAACAATAACAAAAATAGCTGCAGTTAGATAATAAACGGTAAAAACAGTGGTAACTAAATAAAAAGCAGTGTTTGTAGTAAAGTATTTATTATAAAATAAAAAATACATACATGGTTGCCATATCTCTAAATAATTCTTAGAATAATACCTTATAAAATAAATAGCAGTGTTTACAGTAAAGCAATTATTTTTAAATTAAAAAATACATTGTTGCCATATTGCTAAATAATTCTTAGAATAATACCTTATAAAATAGGATATTTAATTATAAACTCGGCATATATTTTGGTACGTGATAGTATCTTATCTCCTAAAAATAAAATATAATCATTTAAATTTAACTTCTGGTGTAACAACTCGCTTGGTTTTTCATATGCTGTTGCGTTTATATACGTTTTAACAGGTGTATCGATATTAACATATTCAATAATTCCACTTGTAATGGGAAACCTGTAGTAATCAAATTTGTGCCATTTATAAAAAGATGTTTTGACAAACCCTTTTCGCAAACCAACATAATATTCATGTAGCCATACAAGCTGTTTTCGGGCTTATCCTTTACACCATCTTCTGTTTTAAGCTTTTTGCTAAATGATATGGATGAGTTAAATTACGTCCGAACTTGTCGAGAGTCATCTTGAAAATGATGTTATGTTACTAAATCAACTCTTTTTATTCAATAATATCGGCTTCCTTTAACTCTTCAATAATACTCATAATCTCATTTTGATGGTTATTATTACCCACTTGCTTGCTAGCCATGGCACAATCTTAATCTATCCACAAGCTCATTTGGATCATCCCAGTAAATATAATCAGTTTTATTATTGTTAAATATTTTATGTTGAGTATCAATTGGTAAACCATAGCCTTGAGGATTTTGTGCTCTTGTAATTCGCAACTCTTTATCGCGTTCTTTTTTGTTTTCTTATTCGCTCCTCTTTATGCGATCTCGAGTAACGGTTTAATTGTCAACATGTACTTGACACCTCTGTTGCCAACATGCTGTTCGTTTTCATTAAAGTTTCCTCTTACTAGCATTCGTTAGCAAAAACCAATCTTGCAAATGCTCGCTCGTCTAGTGATGTAAATTTGTTTTTTAACGGATTGGTCTTGAATATAAGTTCATATAGACCAGGGGTTCCAATAAATTTTTCCCCTTTAACGCATAAATATCTGGACCGTTAAGTAGATTCAAGGCGAGAATCACCGAAAGTTAGATGATCAGTAGCTATATCATGTTTTAAATAGTTTCGATCGTACTCGTTTTCCGTATCTTTTATAAAACCTTCCACATATGCTCTAGGTAGCGGATCATACTGATCTAGATATTCTCGAAAGGATTCTTCCGGAATACTATCAATCTGAACAGGATTTAATTGTGGGTCGATTCTAAAGTCATCAAAGTAACTTTCTTCAGGTTGGTGCTCATAGATAGTTCTGTTTAAATCAGTTTCCTCTGTTTCGCCTTCTTCCATCATTTGATCATCTTCCGACGGCTCATCATCCATATATTCTTTTTCTTGTTCAGCTATATCGTCTTGTTTTTTAACGGGACTGGCAAAGTTAAGAAGAGTTCGTGCTTTCTTTATTACTGTATGAGTAAAATTTTCGCTTTGGCGTCTTTTTAAGGACTTTGGTATAAATGGTTGTCGACCAGATTGAGTGTTTTGTATTGATTTGGATATTATTTTTGCCAAAGGTTTATACGTATTTTCCAATATAACAGCATTCTCATAACGACCAGCTTTTATTGAATCATATAATTTTTTTACACTACGCGAATGTTTATCAAGGAGTTGAAGAATGTTTGGATCTTTCTTGCAAACTCCGCTTATCTTCTGAGCGCTGATCATCATCATTCGTGTCGAACTCTAGCCTCGCCATTCTCACGTTGCTGCTTCTTTAAAAGCTGGATTTTTTTCGAATACTATTGGAAGCTTCAATTATTTACGCCTCGCATCCTTGTCCAACTTGTTCAAATCCATGGTAAGATATATTTTTACTAATTAGGATTTTACTTTGAGCAACCCACTGCTTAAGCAAATAGCCCAGAGCCCTCTGCTTAAGCGATAACGGTCTCTTATTTTCAAATACGGCACCGTTTTCTTAAAATACGGCACTGTTTTTCTAAAATACGGCACCGTTTTTAAAATACGGCACCGTTTTCTCAAAATACGGCACTGTTTTTCTAAATACGGCACTGTTTTCTAAAATATCGGCACCGTTTTTTACTGGCACTGTTTTCTAATACGGCACTGTTTTTTTAAAATACGGCACTCGTTTTCTAAAATACGGCACCGTTTTCTTAAATACGGCACTGTTTTTCTAAAATACGGCACCGTTTTTAAAATACGGCACCGTTTTCTAAATACGGCACTGTTTTTCTAAATACGGCACTGTTTTTCTAAAATACGGTACTGTTTTTATAAATACGGCACCGTTTTCTAAAATACGGCACTGTTTTTCTAAATACGGCACCGTTTTCTCAAAATACGGCACTGTTTTTCTAAATACGGCACTGTTTTTCTAAATACGGCACTGTTTTTCTTAAATACGGTACTGTTTTTCTTAAATACGTTATTATTGTTAATAATCTTTATGTAGCTCTAGACACGTGTTGACTCAATGACGGTGGGAACTAAATGATGGTAGTTATAGTATAACGTAACATATATAAATATACTTAACATTCTGATTCAATCCTTAGTATTGTCAAAGACTTTGTGCTGTACAGAAAGTCGTGCAGGGAAGTTTAAGAAAGAAAAGCGTATCCAATTAAGAAAAAAGCTGCTCGTAGAGGCAGGGGATTCCCTTCGCGACCGCGTTTCAAAAAGCAAGGGAGGCATTGTACGTGGAAAAACCGCGGAGATCACTTTTCCTCCGCTGCTGAAGTAGCTCTGAAAGCATTTAATGGGGTGGAAAAAGAAAAACCTGCAGATCCAGTACCTTTACCTGTGGTCGGCGGATTTCTACCATTTTTAATACCACTTTTGCCGGCTTAAGCGCCGTAGGAGCCCTTAGCAGTGCGGAATATCAGGGATCGTAAGCTGTTAAAGATTCTAAGGCGGCGCAAGAAAGATTAGAAGAAGAAAAGAGACATAACAAATCAATGGAATCTATTGCACGATTAGCAAAACTGGTAGCGGTTTTATATTTAGGACCATACAGAAATGGTTTGGGACTCTATTTAAAACCCTATAAATAAAGATGACTAAAGAAATAAAATTTAGTCTTGCTTCAACCGTCATGCATACCTTTAGCTTGAGTGAAGTAGCCAGTTCCATCTTAGAAGCAACCTATAACCCGCCCATCTGCCCGAGAGATGACACTAGTGAATACGAGCTTGGTTTAGTCAGTTTAGAAACGTTTAACGCCATACCCAACATTGTTAATAGTAATAACAAATTTTATGTGGGTAATATTACTCTAGAAATCCCGATTGGATCATATAGAAATAAGTGCAATAAATGATTATCTACAAGAGGGCCATACAGGAAAAAAATAAAGCCATCAATAATTTTAATTGTACCCTAAGCCTAAAGGGTAATGTTAATACGCTCAAGTGCGAGCTTGAATGTTCTCATACAGTTGACTTTACTAAGACAAATTCTATTGGAAAATTGTTGGGATTTCATAATATTTTGCTAAAGCCCAACGTTAAACATGTATCCGCAAACACCTGTAAATATTCTGAAAAATTAACGTGATTAAAATCGAGTGTAATATCGTTACTGGTGCATATCACAATAATATGCTTGTTCATACAATACACTGAATTTTTCGCCATCAGTACCAGCTGGTTTCAAAATTATAGAAATTCCTCAAAATGTGCTTTATATGCCTGTATCCACCAAAATTATCAGCAACATTAAATTAAAACTGGTTGATCAAGATGGTGAATTGGTTGACTTTAGAGGAGAAGTTATTACTATTAGATTACATTTGAGAAAGTCTTTATAAATAACTACTTTGTGATATGTGTGCCAGTATACTGCAGAACGTTGTGCAGAGCACACGTGTTATGGTTGTGAAATATAACGCCAAGAAAATTGTCAATTTTAACCAGCTTTGGAACACTAAAAGAGCTTAACAGAAGAAAATATAAGATTTCTTGCATCCATAGGGCTTCTTGTTAAGAACTCTGAAAATGAGCATTTTAAACGTGACAGATTCGCTAAACTTTGATAACTCTATTACAAAAATAGAAAGGGCATAGCCATTTACCCGTACCCAGCTCTTTCAAAAATAATGATGAAATTCGAATACCGGTGCAGCAAACTGATATATACACCCTACCTTGGGCAAGTCATATTTATTTGGAAGGACGACTTTTAAAAGGGTCCGATGGAAGAGTTTCAGACACTGCTAAACTTGTAAACAACTTTGTGGGACACCTCTTTGAAGAAATTCGTCTTGAAATTGGCGGAAAAGTTATTGATTCGACTAGATATCCTGGAATAGCAGCAACAATGAAAGGTTATGTCTCTTACAATGGTAATGAGTTAATTAAATATAAAAACGCTGGTTGGAGTATTGAAGATGATTTTACCTGGGACGGGATGGGCTCAAACGGAACTTTTAATGTTTGTGTTCCACTAAGGACATTACTAGGATTCGCTGAAGATTTTCAAAAGATACTTATAAATGTTAAGCATGAACTAATATTGTTAAGAAGTTCTTCCGATAAAAATGCCGTTATTAACACTACCGATGGAGAAAATGTACAAGCTATTATTGATAAAATTGTTAGGAGGCTACCACATATTACAGTATCCGATGCTGAGCGACTAGAACTTTTACAGATTGTTGGAAGTGGAACTGAATTGGATATCGGTTTTAGAAGCTGGGAACTCACAGAACATCCCTTCAATACCGATTGGAAAACACCTTACATGGACCATTAAAACTTCTGTGCAGGTGGAAAGACCAAGATGGATAATTTTAGGTTTTCAAACAGATCGAAAGGATAACCACAAGAAAAATTGTAGCTTATTTGATCATTGTGATGTATCAAATGCAAAGCTTTATTTAAATTCTGAATTTTATCCATATGATAATTTAAATTTGGAAATTTCAAGAGGTATAATAGCTACTCTCTATGAAATGTACTCAGAATTTCAAGAAAGCTACTACGAAAAAAGAAAACGAACCACTTTTAACTCCTAAAAAATTTAAAAACAATGCATCCTTAATTGTAATTGATTGTTCAAGACAAAATGAAATCCTTAATTCTGGCATTATTGATGTAAGGTTAGAGATTGAAACAAAAGAAAACTTTCCTGCAAACACAAATGCTTACTGTTTAATTATTCATGACAAACTTGTAAAATATTCACCATTAACAGGGTCTGTGAGAAGAGTTTAAATAACCGTAATAATACATTATTCTAAGAATTATTTAGCAATATGGCAACAATGTATTTTTTAATTTAAAAATAATTGCTTTACTGTAAACACTGCTATTTATTTTATAAGGTATTATTCTAAGAATTATTTAGAAATATGGCAACCATGTATGTATTTTTTATTTTATAATAAATGCTTTACTACAAAGACTGTTTTTTATTTAGTTACCACTGTTTTTTTACCGTTTATTTGTGTATAAAATTGCTAAAAGTCAATGTACACTGTGGCTTAAATAAATTAATTTAATATATAGAATGTGTTTTATTATTTAATATTTAATTATTATGTCTTAAATTATATGAGATTACGCTCTAGCGTTCTGCGCCTGCGCTTAAGCCTCTCGATTAAGCCTCCGGTATTTGCTAGGTGACGGCAGCCATGTTTTTACCGCATGCGTTTTGTTACGCCCTCCGCTTAAACCGATGGCTTAAGCGGGGGTGCGAGTGCCGGGGCCCGTAATTCTTAGAATTTTAGGATTATCATGTGACAAGTTTGACCTTGGGATTATTTGTCGTTAGCAACTATTCTTTGTTCAAGTTTCATTATTCTAAGTTTAATAATAAGGCCGCTATGGTTAATTTTGCTATGGGGTTACCATCCTAATCGCTGGTTGGTGTCTCTCGCCATATTTTAAACAGCTGTAGCGCCCTTATGGTTAAAGATGGCGTCATGCGGTTTTCGCTATTCGATAGGTATGACGTTACACTATATTTAAAAAATTAAACCGCGCGCTGATGACTCATCATCAAGGTTAAATAACGATTTTTGTTGATAACGCCCGAACGGCATGACTTGGAATTTTCGCGTTTGCGCAAATCAATTTATGACTATAGCGCAAGTATCCTACGCATGGCGACCATTTTCTAAACCACGTGATTTTTGACATATGACAGGTGACAGATGACATTTGACAGGTGACAGATGACATTTATGGTTTGACAGATAGTAGGGACCACGCCCTAAATAACGCGTTGCGCAAGATTCCTAAATTTTAAATGACGTCAGAGATTTTGAGATAATAAGCTCCACCGGTGGACGGTGGCTAGTGAACTCTCTATCTTTCCCTACTTTAGTGTACTTATTTTACAAATTCGTAACTTCTGTACCCTTTCCATTATCAAATCCTTTGCTAGAAACTTGGGTAATACTGAGCTTCCTTTAGTTTTATATACACAGCGGAAGCTTAAAGCTTAACAAGGTAGCCATGATTGTGATGAAAGGTAAACCCGAAAACGACACAAAAAACTCTATACAAAAAAAATGTTAGATCTTTATGAATTTAAATTATTATACTGGTATGGAAACCAAATCGCCGACCTTATCACCAGTCCACTATCTACTCCCTTAAAATTCCCCTCTGTAACGAGCCGATTGGAACAGAGCGATACCAGGCTTCCCGCCTTTCGTCAGACGACGACGTGAGCAAGTTACTTCCTACCACGAATATTTTCCATGCTTTTAATTTCCTATGGTCGGTAGGTTCGTGTCCACACCGGTATGTGAATCTACGTTAGCGTATATTTTACCTAATATAATGAGAAACATAAACTTTTCTTTCCAGGACAATAAATTTTTGGCAGCAAATGGGTTTAAAAATTATCTAAGTATTTGTATTTGAATCTTGAATTGTAAAAGAAAAACAAGTTCATGTGCAATTTTGCAAAATCATTGTCCATTAACGATTAGAAAGAAAGTGTAGGAAATATTATTATTTTTTACCAACGTGTTTTTTACCAGTTTTTTAAGTAATATTTTAAAGTAATCATTTAAAAATTTAGGTCTTTGTCTTTAATACTAGGGTTAAAACCTTTAAATTATATCAAAGCGATACCCACATGACATGTTACATAATTTAAGAAAATATGATGTACATGTTGGAAATTTAAAGTGGCTGACATAGTTGTCAGCACTTTTTGTTAAAATGTTATTACAAATTGACGTACCTGATTTAAAACGGTTAATTTTTAATTTAAAATTGGTTTTTAAGTGCCATAATTTTTAATTACTTATGTATATATTTATTTTTTTTTTAATGGCCGCTGTTTTGTTTTAACAGGTCGGAGATTTCAGCGCTGCAGGTCAAATTACTTCTAACAATATACACAATATAATATCACCCTGTATTTTTTACCAATTTCTAAGAAAGGCAATGTTAAGAAAATCTTGACGTCATCATAATGATTAAACATATTAAAAAAAAAAAAACACACCGCCTAAACAACTTTTTTTTAAATTATATTTAAAGAAAAAAATGTAATCGTAACAAAAAAAAATAAGACGCCTTAAAAATATCTTTTTAAAACGTTGACGGAACAGAATAAAAGATCGGTTAAACATCCTATAACCCGGTACTTACGGTACTCTGGTATTTAGGCTTAAGCCTTCGTGAGTTGTCACAAAGATAAAAAGAGCCCTTTTATTTGATACCCATATTGTAGGAGTGCATTAAAAATAACTAATCCGCCATTTTTAACAGTCCGCCATATTGGATTAACAGTGACACCACTTTATTTTTCGAGTGCCCTTTGATTTGATACCCATATTGTCGCGGTAAATTAAAAATAACTGGTCCGCCATCTTGGGTGTTCCCCATGTTGGATTTAGAATGATTTACATAGTTACATAGCTAGAAATGCTTTGTTAATCAAACTAGACGTGTGTACAAAAATTTAGCTCGCATACATACATACATTGCAAGTTAAATAAAAGCTTGTAAAAATGTTCCAATAATTTTATTCTTGTAAATAATAAATATTGTTAATTTTTACCAACAAACGAAAATATTACAAACCAACAGAAATTTTGCCGAAAAAGAGTTAAAATTTAGTAATACTTATTTGGAGAATTTACTCTGGCCCAGTTTTCACCATTTTTTTTTTTATCAACAAAGAGTGCGCCTTTCTCCCCACTTCAAGTGCGCTGTTGACAAAGTGTGTAAATTTTAGTCTTTCGACTGAGATCGACTAAATCACATCTTTTAAATGCAAATATCTCATTTCCTGTTACGAAAAGATGATTAAACTCTATTTTGTAGATCATTTCGCGCTTTATCGATTTTATTTGAATTTTTTTTCTGTAACTATTATACTTCTTGAGAAAATGCAAAAAAAGCGGTTTTTGGGGGTAGTTTTTATAATTTTTGACAACCTCTCGCAGCGATTTTTAATATTTTAAGCACAAAAATTTGTTGTGCACATCAAAACAAGTATTTGATAAAAATGTTAGGGTTTTCATTTTCATGTGTATTTAAAACGTCCCTTTATCGGACTATTTCCTAAACATTTAAATTTTTGGTTCATTTGTACTATTGTTAAGTCCATCTGTGGACATACTATATATCTGCATAAACATTGAAATAAACTTGCTGTAAGGCATTTAATTCTAATAAATTCTAAGAGCACACTGGGAGTATCCATATATATTAGTTGGACAAGTTATAGCGCTTCTAGTAACTTTGGCAAATATATTACAAAAGTTATGAAATAATAATAATATATCAAATTTTTAATAGTTTTAGCTAATAATAGTTGAGTTCTTAAAAGAATATTCAAATTCATAAATTTTTCTTTTTAAGTAAGTTGACTTGACATTTATTTTACATATTTCGTAAAAATACCAATATTATATAAAATTTTAATTTAGAATTTAATTTTAGTATAAGTACAATTTTTACTTTAAATATTTAAAAACCCACATTTAACTCAAAATTTTTATAAAACACATTTATTTAAACCTTAATTTAGGTCCTAAAAACAGCCCTTAATAAGCTTAAATTCGAAAAACCAATACTAAAATAAAAAAGAAATAATTTTCACTTGCAATAATAGGGATTTATATATTTATTTTAATTTTTAATGTTTGTTTATGTGGCTTAATAATAATAATAATAATAATAAATATAATAAATTAAATTTAAACGCTTTAAAATTAACCAGCTAGGTTAATTTTAACTAAATAAATTAAAGTAAAAATAGCGGCAATAAAATTATAAAAAATTAAAGGTATCTGTCCAAAACCAACATGTTAAAGCACCCAAATTTAATTTGTCACTTTTTATGAATTTGTTAGGCTGCCTAAAAAAATACAACAAAATTTGAATTACAAAAAAATTAAGCTTATAATATTTTTTCAAACATGCAAAATTATTGCTTTTTTTAATTAACTATTAGGTTTTAAATTTTAAAATCTAAAGACTTAAATTAAATTTGTTTTTTAAACATTTTTAAGTAAATGTACATATGTCCTTTAATATCAAAACTGAAACTCATAATAAAACTAAAATTAAATTTCATTTAATAAACTTGGTTGAAGCTATTAAATTATTTTTGTATTTACAAACATCTTATCTTTAAAATGTAGATAGACAAAAAATAAAGAAACTATTTTTCCTTGTCTTAACAAGGGGGACAAGAGAATGGCTTTTCTTTTCTTACCTCACCTCGCACCATCAATAATCGTTATATCTAGCCAGTGGCATAGCTTAAGTATAAACAATAATAAAATTCAGACGTATTTTAAAGGAGTGCGTTTCATGTCATTTTCATATGTTATTTATTTGGTGCACGTTGTTTCTTAAACAAAATAAAGAATAATTTTAAAAAACAAAGAATTTAATATTAGTAACTATACAAGACTAAAAAATAACTTTTTTGGGTTTTTTCTTTATTGTGTTTTGGGAAAAATGATCATATTTGGCATGTACCAAAAAAATTACAAATATTACCGCACACATAATATTTGGATAAGGATTTTTTCAAAATGAAAAAAAAACAAACTACAAAGGAAAAAATATTTTACTTGCAATATTTATGTA
Source organism: Listronotus bonariensis (assembly GCA_014170235.1). Classification (NCBI taxonomy): domain Eukaryota; kingdom Metazoa; phylum Arthropoda; class Insecta; order Coleoptera; family Curculionidae; genus Listronotus; species Listronotus bonariensis. The sequence continues at coordinate 44,492 of JACEGR010003118.1, read as the reverse complement.
GTTTATTTTATTTTATTGTTTTCTGTTATTATTACTATTATTATTTATTAACGGTAGACTTAAAAATAGTGGATGAATTTACCAGTGTATAATTATTATGTTAGTTATTGATATAATAAATTTAAATTTTGTATCTCTAAAGATATTAAGGTATAGGGCGGAACCACCTGTGTATATGGCTTTAAAAGCTTTAAAAAAAATTAAAACAATTAATAGGATATCGGGAACGATAAGAGATACAAAGTTGGCTACACTCGAGCAAGGGTGCGCATTTTTATGCATTGTAATATTTTGTTTAAATACCTATTATAAAATTTACAGCTCTATTATTCGAAAAATACTGCAAATTTTGCGAAACAGTTTTTGTTTTTTTGTTTTTTTTTTTAATCATATATTTTAGGTTAAATTTCACACCATCATTGTCTTTTTAATTCTACAATGTTTTTCAATATAAAATCTAAAATTTACTTTTTAACCCGCCGTCATCTACTTTATTTTTTAGGATAAAAGGAATATTTGGTTTAACACTTAGTTAACCTGTTTAATTCTAAATGCAACGACAAATTACACTGTACATTTATGCGACATTTTGAACCAAAAACCATTATAAACCATTTCGCTAATAAAAATTATAATTTTATTCCAAACGTTCAAAAAAAATTAAAAGCACCTCTAGGTGGTTGGGTAATGACATGGTGTGATAAAGCGCTGGTCGTTGGGCGCACGAATCCTAGTCCGGCCAAAATACTTTTTTATAAGTTAAGTAAGAATTTTAGTGGTTAATTGATTACATTATTTTGTAGAATTGAAAAAGAGACAATGATGGTGTGAAATTTAACTTGAAATATCTCTTTAAATACAACCAGTTACGTCGGTTGTGCGCTCAACAATTTAGCGTACACCAGGCCATTACCTAACCATTCACATGTAATTTAATTTCATATATTTTAATAATTTTTTTAGATGCAAATGCACCTCCCTGGAAGTTAACCCGACGGCGCCCATGCTTCTAAGTTAGATACCTAACTTAAGTGGAAACTGAAACCAGCTTATTAGTTCAACACACCAAGACAAAGGTTTTTGGTTTCACATATATGATAGACGTAGCTTTTAGAACCTAATATATTGCTTAAGGTCAAATTTTCCTATGAAAGAGCCATATTTTAAGGTTCCTTAAATTAAAGCAATATTTTTTTTAAATTACATAATTTATTAATATAGTCAGTATTTTTGCAATGTGTTTGGGTAATTTCATATTTAAAAGTAACTAAAAAAATATGGGGTTGGTAAAAATACACTAAATATTTCTTTGAATGAGCATTCGTAAAGTTAAGCTACCACTCTTCTCTACCGAGTGCATAAATGAATCTATCCCTAAATCTTATAAGTGAAAAAAGATTTATTTATACAGGGTGGCGGAATTGTCCGACATATTTCAATTTCTGTTGTTCAACAAGATAGTACAAAAGTTGTATATAAAAGTTGTATTTAAATGTGTATGTCCTAAACGTATTTTAGTGTATACTACATAGGTTCAAAAAAACAAATAAAATATAAAGGGTAGTTTTAATTTCTTTAGATAATCTCGAATATTATTTTTTAAATGACATTTTTTTGATATCATGCCAACTTATACAGTGTAATTCTTTAATGTCCTCCTTCTTTTATTTTTTGATTACATTAATTTAAAACAGTAAAACTTTGGGATATAAAATTGATGCATAATTACTATGTTTTAGAGTGAAATTGGTGGGCGCCATCTCGGAGAAAAAAATTAAATTAAAAAGGGGGTTTTGTGGTACATCATTTTTAAGCTCCTGACAAGTACTGGCAACAAAGGTGCATTTTTTATGAGTTTTAATAGCCATAGCTCAAAGAATTTGCAGTGTTTTTTATGGAAAAAATATGCTTTTAAAACTTTAAAAAACCCACTTTAAAATGTTTGTTCTAAAATTTTAAAACACCTTTTAAAACCACTTGTAATAAACGGGGTAATTCTTAACTTATACCTACGCATAAACTTAAAAAAATATTTGTGAAAAACAAACACTAACTAAAATTAGAGAAAAAGTTAGGTAGATTATCAATTATATTTAAAATATAAAAATAACTTGAAGTTTGACGACAAATAATTACGAATAAGGTAAAACAAAGTAGGTTTGAAAATTAAGAGACCTGGCACCATCAATTGCAATTTATTGCCCTTATCGGATCATTTTAAACTTACTGCAAAACGACAGTTTATAGTAAAGTTTTGCTTGCTGTTGTTACAGTTATTATTATATTTTTATAATATTTTTTATAATTTATTGAATATGACAATAAAAATAAACAAAATGATGCTCTACAACCTGTGATTAGCATTTAAGTGCTTGTCATCATGAATTCCGTTGCAAAGTCGGATTTGTTGTGTTTGCAGTTTAAGTCTAAATTACAAAGAACTAACGTTGTGGCTTTATATTAAATTACGCTGAACGATAACTGGTTACCATTTTTTGTATCATTTGAATGAGGTCCAAGAGCATATTCAGTCACAGCAGACGCGCTAGACTTCCAGCCAGCGGCTCTTCGGCTCTTTCCGCGTTTTTGCCTCTGCCGAGGTTTCGACTTGACAAAAGACATAAACGGACGTTCTACGAACATAGATAACTTACGTTTAGATCCGTAGTGGCAAGAAGCATTTTTCGGATTTTTACAACCTCGCGCAGTAAACAAATCAGGGGTTGACGAACATGCGATTTTAAAAGCCATAGCAGAATAACACCGGCACATCGTGCCCCCTGTTTGCGGCCTGACCGTGACGGTCATTATTTACTGTACCCCGAATGGGCAACCTAGACAAGGCGTCGTAAATTCTTTCAGATAATGCGGATAGTCTCTTTGGCACATGCGCGTTAAAACTTGGGGATGATTATTGTTGGTAAAATGGTAAATGTACAATTTGTGGCATTTTGCAGGTTAATAGCAGATTTAAGAAGTTTTTGTTGTGGAAATATTGGTGTCTGCAAAATGTGTTTCTTCCACCGCTTGAGTTGGTTTGGCTAAAGTAATTTTTTTTTAAACATGAAGTGAATGAAATTCCTTTGTTGCGACTCACTAGTATTTGGTTTAAAATGTTTGTATTTTTCCGCACTAGTACGAAAAAGTAGTGCAGAAAAGTGTACTTTTCCGTACTAGTTTAAAAAAGTGACACTTTCAGAACTAAAATGTCTCCGGAAAAGTAAACTTTTTGCACGCAAGTAGAAAAAATATATTTAATTTTAAAAAATAGTTTTTAATTTTAAAATACAATACACTTTTTATTTAATTTCAAATTACATACAAATTAAAATGCTGACTTTTAATTAATACGTAAACAAATTGGATAAATTAAAAAATATAAAAGCAAGCAACACTACTGAAATGAATTACTCACTTGAAAGCACAGCGTGTTGTTTAACAGAGATATGAACGTTATGACAAATTGCTATCCTATTGTTTGAATTGTGTGTATTTTGTTGGAAATAAACTGCAAAAATCGAGCCAATTCCTAAAGAAGCAATAAACAAAATAAAATACCATATCAGTTATTGTTTTTAATACCCGTAATATTTATTTCCTTATGGAATAAAATATTGTGGTTTTAAAACAGCTGTATTTTAAAATCAGTGGTTTTAACGTACAGTATATTTTTTTAAATATTTAAAATTCCATGGCCGCTTTCTTCACTGATATAACGTATACATTATATAACTTTTTTTAACATCTAAGCTTTCCAACGCAATAGGTCTTATGACGCTCGAGTAAATCCCCATTTAGCATCGTGGGCTCCCTTACTATTAGTCCTAGAGCTAGTGAACCCTTTAAGTAACGGTAAACCTGTAAGGCTGGAAACTTGTATAACTATTATTTAGGTATAAATTTTTAAAATTTTAGCTTTTTAGGAGATTCTGAAACCTTTTACATTTAATGTCATGATTATATATTTAATATCAAAGGTTTCAGAATTTCCTAAAAAAGCTAAAATTTTAATTGTTAAATAATAATTAATTTTTAAATTTTTAAATTTTATTCAGTTTATCTTGACAACGGGACAGACTTGCCACCGAAACGTTGATTTTTAGTTCTCTTTTTACTTGTTTAATTTTTTTTTTTTTTGGTTTTTTGGTACTTTTAATTTATTTTTTGGCGTATACCCAAATAACTACCACTATCACTCCGTATATTTTTGAAAGATTAAAAAATATTAAAACATAAAAAACTTGGAGCTGTAAACTTGAAATTTGTTTAGGATTTAGTTCATTTATCATATAAGGTTTAAAAAATTAACAGGCGTTTTCGATGAACACAAGTACCTGCCAGGCAAACTAAAAAGTGTGGCTGATTTAAATGGCCTTATTTCTATAACTGATAAAGTTAGATGTACCTAATGTGGTGTTTTCTTAGGCTCTTTAAAGATTATTAGACATTAGGTACATCTTACTTTATTAGTTTTGGAAATATGGCCATTCAAATCAGCCACACCTTTCAGTTCGCCTGGCAGGTACTTGTGCTTACCGAAAACGCCTGTCTTTTTTCTTTAACCTTACTATGAATAAACTACCCTAGAAAAATTTTAAGCTTATAGCTACAAGTTTTTTATTTTATTTTATTTTTTTTAAACTTTCAAAAATATACAGGGTGATGATGTGCCCGGCTGATGCCAGCCAGGTGATGATTTTCGTACTTAGCATGCTATGATTCATCACTATACAAAATTTCCAGCCTTACAGGTCTAATGTTACTTAAAGGGTTCACTAGCTCTCCTACTATATAGGTAGATGAATATTTTCTTTCATCTGTCAGGTAAGGTTATATATTTTCTGTCAGAAAATAACAATATTTAAGTTTACATTTACTTACCCAATTTAACCAAATTACCGTGCAAAATGTATCTTACCATAAATTTTGTGAGCAGTATTTGTTGGGAAATAATCGCGGAACACAAAATTCCCCTAAATTGCAAAAGTTTACCAGTTTTTAAACTTTTATTAGATTCGGTGTACGATTTCTCCCCCAACAGTCTTTGAGCAGAATTTAAGGATATACTGGAGATATTCCCAAGAGGGTTTTTAAAAATAGACAACTATTTTTCTTTCTGTGCTTTTTTAAATCTAATGGTCGAACCCATCTTATATTTAGTAATCGGAGATGCCGAGAAGTTTATAAGGATACGGAAATTTTTTTAAAGATTCTCGATTTAAAAGAACTTCAGCAAATTAAGATTGCAGAAAGAAATAAGTATGATTTAAGATGCGAAGGTAATGTTATGTAGTAAGAGAAGTTTTACTTTTAAAAGTTAGAAAGATATGTATTATAATTACTTTTTGACATATTACTTTGAAAAATTGCATTTGGGTTATATAATTAATATTAAAAAAAATATTTATTTAAGTTATAGTTGGTTTATCTTTAATTTTAAAATTGTTTGCAGTCATAAATTTTTATTAAATGTTAGGATAAAATGTATGATTTAATATGTCCAAAACCCACATTTGGGTATACCAAGTGACAACGAAATTGCTATCCAGCAATTTATTTTCTTCAGTGCATTCATATCGTTTTCAAATTTAGGGACGTTTTATTGTATCATCGAATGCCAATTTTAGATATAATAACATCTGTGTATTACTTTCGGTTTAACCGAAAGTTCCTAAGAATAATATTTTAAAGCTATTCCTGATATAAAACCTATAATATACCCATATCCTATCTTTTTAGTTTTAGAGAAAACGGCGTTTGAAAAGGTCCAGACGACTACAAAATATCCACGGAATTGTCTATTGTGAGGTCGTTTAGACCCTTTTAAAGTCAGTTTTCTTTAAAAGTAAAAAAGTTACGTTATGGGTATATTATAGGTTTTATATCAGGAATAGCTTTAAAAATTTAAATCTTAGAAAATATTCAGGGTGTTTCATTAAAATTATTAGGGTTATCATACGTGGAAGTTCAAATTTTACAGCACTTTCGGTTAAACAGGAAGTAGTATTATAATAGTCTCTAAGGGTAAAGTCTTTTAAAAGAACTATTTTGAGCACTTTAAATTTTTGTGATGTTCATTTGTTTCCCAATAAAACTGCATAATGTGCTGTCGTTTGGACATTTTCAAACGCCATTATTCCTAAAACCAAAAGAGTTAGGTTATAAATATATTTAAGGTTTTATAACAGGAATGACCTGTAGAATTTAAATCGTTAAAAATATACAGGGTGTTCCATTTAAAATATCAAAGTTTATATCACTTCTGGTTAAACCGGAAGTAATACACAAATGCTATTATATCTGAAATTGGCATCTGATAATGCAATATAATTTCCCCAAATTTTAAAAACTGTACGGTTGCACTAAAAAAAAATGGCTAGATAGTAATTTCTGTTGTCACCCGATATATGATGGTATTTAAATATTTTTTTAAATATTAAATTCCCGGCGAATACAAACACTTTTTATGGTTCAGCATCATTGACTCTCTTCACCCTTTTTTGGTTGTGCGGATGCAAACTACCCGTATCCAATTTAAGAAGTACAACCCTGGGTATTTAGACTTTTACTGGTTTTACAGTTTGTACAATCTAAAGTTTCGCACATTTTGTTCAAACTTTTTATTTTTAAGTCTATTTTCTCATCTTGTAGAAGAAGGTACCATGACCTCCGTGACTCTACTTGTATCTACCATAAAGCTCTATGCTAAGCAACAATATTAAAAAAATTTATGTATACTGGAACTTTTTTAATTGGCCTTGAGCAAACAAAAACCACACTATAAATAACACTTTTTGCAAGGGGAGTACAACTTTTTGCATATAAAAACCTTAATGCACACAGTGTTTTAGGTAAGGTATGGGGTTTTTCTGTGTCTGACAAAGCGGTGGATGAAAAAGCTCAAACATTTGTTTTGTTTAAGGTTTTACCTTTAAGATGATTTTTAAGCTGTTTTACTTCCAGTGATTAAAATTATTATTGATATTTTACTAAAAAATGCTTATTTTTATTTCAATAAAAAAACATGTAGGCCAAATTAAACTTGTACACTTTTTAACGAAAAATAACTTTTTATTTGCTGCGGCTAACTTTTTAATTTTTAAAGAGCTAGTAGGTAGACTTGTTCCTATTATGCTGCGTCTGGACTTGCAACAATTCGCCGCGCCGAATAGCGCGCCACATAACCCAACATAGCGCGGACGTGGATGTGGACGGAATTTACGTCATTCCAAGGCCTTGAGGAATGATTTCGTGGTGATTCATAGCTTGTTGGTTTTTTGTATCAAAGAAGCGCGCAAATACGTTGGTTTGTTCAGACGGATGTTTGGCAAATTGTTGCAAGTATGAACGCAGCTTTATAGGCTTGTCAATTTTGGTCTAACAGATTTAGACAAGACTGGACTTACGGGACTTTTCCAAAATACTCTATTTAACCTCGTTGTATAAGAAATCGGAATTAGCTACAATTGAGCTAATACCCCTTTATTAAAAATAAACTACGGAAAATAATTTATTAAAAAGAAATCTGTCAAGAATTTAAGTATGTAGGAATTAGAATATTTTTGATAAATGATGCAGTGATGTAAAGCATACATTTCTCTCGGTTTTAACGAGGAACTTTCTGTGTGTGTTTTGAAAAATCAAAAATGTGAGGTAACCATGGTTTTTAAGTTGGGTGCTGACACAACTTAACAGTAAATTATTTGAAATTAAACCAATTATCCCACATTAACAATTCTTTTGCAACAAAGTTAAATGCATCATTTTGTAAAAGTTCCCGAAAGTCCAGTCATGTCTACATCTATTTGACCAAAATTAGCAAACCTAGAAAATACATATATACCTATAAGCTCTTTAAAAATGAAAGAGAAAGGCACACACAACAAAAAAAGTTATCGTTAGTTAAAAAGTGTGCAAGATTAATTTGGCTCACACTGTACATTGCATTTCTTTAATGTCTTCCCCCTTAATTTTTAAATTGATAAATTTTAAAAAATCTTTATATGGAGATATGGAATTGTTGCCTACTTATTTTTAAGTGAAATTGACAAATGAAAATTTCAAGAAGTTGACTGGGCGCTATCTTGAAGAAAAAATAAATTTAAAGGAGGATCTTGTAGCACATAATTTGTTATCACTTGATGAGTACCTACTCTTTAACCCTAGAATATTAGGTCAATATCTTCACCTACAACAAAATGATGGTATTTTAAAAATTAAACCAATACCTGATTAAAATGGCCATATTTTCATTTAAAATGGTGACATAATTTACAGTGTGTTCCAGAATAGGTGTAACAAAAGAACAAATAGACCAAAAGTTTTTAAATATTAAATCAGGCATTTTAAAAAAACTGGTCGCATGGTCTAAAACTAATAAATACAAAAACTTTACTTTGACTGGTAATTTACAGAGCGAGTTATAGGTAAAAAGTAATAAAAATGCTTATGGGAAAAGTAATTTTATTTATAAAAAAAACAAAAAAAAATTTAAGTAAATGTTGAAGAAAATAAATTTTTGTTAAATTTTAAGACAGAGCATTAAAAAATAGTGTTTGCTATATTTTTATATTAAAACTTAATTACTCAACAAGAAGGAAATTTGAAAGAAAATTAAAATATTTTAAAGATTTTTGTAAAATTGTCTTTGTCGTGTCGACTAAAGCGATGTCTTTAAAAGTTCTTAACAAATGGAAAACTTTAAAATAATAAAAAAAAAGTCATGTTTGATAAGAAAATACATTTACAAAAAAATACTATATTTTTGATGTACAGGTGGCCTAAACAAACTTGTTTCCAAATTAATATACGGTGTATTTCCTAACTTTGGTACGAGACGTGAATTCTTATGTAATTTTATAAAAAACGTTTTTAGAAACATATATCCGAAGTTGCTTCTTTTCCAAAATAAAGGGCGTTAAAGATTTTAAAAGGTTGTATTTTATAAATATTTTAAATACTAAGAGGAGAGGATAGTCCAATTAAATAGAGCCTAAAATCACAATTTGGGAGGAGTGAATGAATTTTTGACATAAGTTACTTTAAAGTGTCTACAAACAAAAAATATTTAAAAAAAATTTCAACCCCGGAGAAGGGTTGAAAAAATAAATAAAGTTTTTTTCTTGCAATTACTTTAAAACGGTTGGAACAACAAAAAAATCTTAACAAAAGTTGTAACACTAAAAATAATAAATTAAAATGGTCTCTACCATTTTTTCCCCAGATGACATTAGGGTTGCTAAAACTTAAGGGATGATAATTTCAATAAAAAAATTATAACTGTTTAACAAATTCATGAATTTGCATTTATTTTTGACATAATTACCCTTAGAGAGTCTACAAACGAAGTGAAGAAGATATTTTTGTTTCAACCCCTCTGGAAAGGGGTTGAAAAAGGGTAATAATTGGGTTTTATTGGAATTATTTTAAAACGGTTGGAGATAGAAAGAAAATTTCTTGACTTAAGTTTTAGAGCTAAAAATTCTACATCGAAACATTCCTCATTATTTTTCCTTAGATGACATAAGGGTGGATAAAACTTAAGGGATGATAATTTTAATTAAAAAATATAAAACTGCATATTTAACAAATTCATGTATTTGCATTTTTTTTTCCATAATTACCTATAAAGTATCTATAAGCAAAGTATACAAGAGTTTTTGTTTTAACCCCCGAAAAGAGGTTAAAAAAGGTGTTTTCTTGGAATTACTTTAAAACGGTTGATGTTGGACAAAAAAAGTCCTAACAAAAGTTTTAGAACTAAAAATTTTACATCGAAATGGTTTCTATCATTTTTCCCCAGATGACATTAGGGGTTGCTTAAACTTAAGGGATGATAATTTTAATTTAAAAAAATCATAACTATTTAAGAACTTCATGTATTTGCATTTTTTCTTGACATAATTAACTTTAGAGTGTCCAATAACGAATTAAAGAAGATATTTTGTTTCCACCCCTCTGGAAAGAGGCTAAAAAAGTTAATAATTGTGTTTAATTGGAATCATTTTAAAACGGTTGGAGATAGAGAAAAAAGTTCTGGTTAGTTCTGGTTCTACATTGAAATGGTCCTAATCATTTTTTCCTAAGATGACATAAGGGTGGATAAAACTTAAGGGATGATAATTTTAATTAAAAAATTATAACTTTTAACAAATTCATGTATTTGCATTTTTTTGACATAGTTAACTCCAAAGTGTCTATAAATGAAAAATAAAGTAGATTTTTTTTAACCCTCCGGAAAGGTGTTGAAAAAAAATTAATTAAATTTTACATCGAAATGGTTCTCATCATTTTTTCGCAGATGACATGACAAGGGTTGCTAACACTAAAGGAATGATAATTTTTTTTTTAATCATAACTATTTAACTCATGTATTTGCATTTCTTTTTGACATAATTAACTTTAGAGTGTCTTAAAAGCAAAGTGTGGAAGATATTTGGTTTCAACTCCCCTGGAAGGGGGTAAAAAAATTTTTTTATGTGTTTTATTGGAATTATTTTAAAACGGTTGGAGTAACAGAAAATAGTTCTTTACAAAGTTGTTGAGCTAAAAATTTTTCATCCAAAATGGTTCTCATAATTTTTTCTCCAGGTGATGTTAGGGTAACTATAAAAAAGTATCGTAAGTATTTTACAAATTCATGTATGTATTTGCAATTTTTTTGATATACTTAACTTTTTTAAGTGTCTATAAATTAAGTATAAAAGAGATTTTGTTTTAACCCCTCGAAAAGGGGTAGAAAAAGAAAATAAAAAGTGTTTTCTTAAAATTACTTTAAAACGGTGGGAGCTAGAGAAAAGCTAGACTTTTTGACAAAAGTTTTATAGCTAAAAATTTTACATTAAGGGATTATAATTAAAAAAATATATATAACTATTTAAAAAATTATGTATTTTTATTTTTATATATATATATATATATATATATATATATATATATATATATATATATATATATATATATATATATATATATATATATATGTATATAATTAACATAAAAATGTCTACAAATGAAGTCAAGAAGGCATATACTTGACAGCAATATATTTTAAATGGGTAGATTCAAACCCCAGTTGAGTTTAACTAATCCTAAACTAAGTTTTTTAATAATACAGCAGTAGAAAATAGAATAAGAATTTGAAAAACACGTTTTAACTTGTTTTGCGGTAGAGCCCTTTTTTTTGGTTGTTTAAAAATTTTATTGTTTTAAGCCATTTAATAAAAATCTACCATTTTTCTTTTGTCAAAATACCATTTTTTTCTTTAATTTTTCCTTTTTAAATTAATTCCAAGAAAGCAACTTTTTTTTTTCAACCCGTTTCCAGGGGGTTGAAACAAAATATCTTCTACACTTCGCTTTAAGACACTCTAAAGTTAATTATGCCAAAAAGAAATGCAAATAAATGAATTTGTTACATAGTTATAATTTCTTTTAAACGAAATTATAATCCCTTAAGTGTTAGCAACCCTAATGTCATCTGCAAAAAAATGATGAGAACCAGTTCGATGTAATTTTTTAGTTTTACAACTTTTGTAAAAAAATTTCTCTTACTTCAACCGTTTTAAGCAAAAAAACACTTAACTTATTTTTTTCATCCACTTTTCGGGGGTTAAAACAAAATCAACTTTATTTTTTGTTTATAGACACTTTAGAGTTAACTATGTCAAAAAATGCAAATACATGAATTTGTTAAATAGTTATAATTTTTTTAATTAAAATTATCATCCCTTAAGTTTTATTCACCCTTATGTCATTAAAGGAAAAAATGATGAGGACAATTTTAATGTAGAATTCTTAGCTCTACATTTTTTGTAAAGAACTTTTTTTTCTATCTCCAACCGTTTTAAAATGATTTCAATAAAACACAATTATTACCTTTTTTAGCCCCTTTCTAGAAGGGTGGGAACAAAATATCTTCTTTAATTTGTTTTTGGACACTCTAAAGTTAATAATGTTAAGAAAAAATTTAAATACATGAAGTTGTTAAATAGTTATAATTTTTTTAATTGAAATTATCATCCCTTAAGTTTTAGCAACCCTAATGTCATCTGGGGAAAAATGATGGAAATTTTTAGTTTTAAATCTTTTGTTAGGAATTTTTTCTCTAACGTTAACCGTTTTAAAGTAATTCCAAGAAAACACCTTATTTTTTTCAACCTCTTTTCGGGGGTTAAAACAAAAACTCTTGTATACTTCGTTTATAGACACTTTATAGACATATATATGACAAAAAAAATGCAAATACATGAATTTGTTAAATATGTAGTTATATGATTTTTTAATTAAAATTACCATCCCTTAAGTTTTATCCACCCTTATGTCATCTAAGGAAAAAATGATGATGTATAATTTTTAGCTCTAAAACTTTCGTCAAGAACTTTTTTCTATCTCCAACCGTTTTAAAATAATTCCAATAAAACACAATTATTACCCGTTTTCAACCCCTTTCCAGAGGGGTTGAAACAAAATATCTCCTTCACTTTATTTTCGGAAACTCTAAAGTTAATTATGTCAAAAAAAATGCAATTACATGAAGTTTTTAAATAGTTATAATTTTTTTAATTAAAATTATCATCCCTTAGGTTTAAGCCACCCTAATGTCATCTGGAGAAAAAATGATAAGGACCATTTTGATGTAGAATTTATAGCTGTACAGCTTTTGTTAAAAACTTTTTTTTCTAACTCTCACCATTTTAAAATAATTCCAAAAAACACATTTTTTTAACCCCTCTCTGGGAGGGTTGAAACAAAATCTCTTGTACACTTTGTTTGTAGACTCTCTAAGGGTAATTATGTCATAAGTAAATGCAAATTCATGAATTTGTTAAACAGTTATAATTTTTTTTTATTGAAATTATCATCCCTTAAGTTTTAGCAACCCTAATGTCATCTGGGGAAAAAAATGGTAGAGACCATTTTAATTTATTATTTTTAGTGTTACAACTTTTGTTGAGAATTTTTTTTTGTAGCTCCAACCGTTTTAAAGTAATTGCAAGAAAACACTTTATTTATTTTTTTAACCCTTCTCCGGGGGTTGAATTTTTTTAATATTTTTTGTTTGTAGACTCTTTAAAGTAACTTATGTCAAAAATTCATTCACTTCCCCCAAATTGTGATTTCAGGCTCTATTTAATTGGACTAAGGAGACTAAGCGCATTCAGCATGGGCCCACTTTGCACAACCTTGGCGTGTCTATATATAGTTTCATTTATTTGAACCCTAAACGTCATTCTGTGTGGCACTTGGTTTGCTACTTTTTGACACCTCTAAATATTTTTAGTTTTTAATTTTTAATCTAAAGTAACATAAATGTAATAAAAATTTAAATTTTGGACCAATTATTCACGGCAAAATAAATAGTTACATCTACTTTTCTCTAATCCTTTGGGCCCAAAATTAACAGATTTATCGTATTAATGGCACTCTAAATCAAAGGTTAAAAATATTTATAGGTTTATGTCACATAGTATCAAATAGAATGTTATAGTACATGGAATGACGTCTCCTATGCAAATTAATAAAAATATACCGGATGTCCCATTTTAAATAATAAGATTTAGGTTGTTTCCGGCTAAACGGGAAGTAACAATAAACAACTGAATTCATAAAATATTGCACATTTAAGTAAAGTACCTACGTACCAAATTATATTTTGATATTCTTAACAATAAAAAAAGTTACAGGGGCTAAAGGCACCAAGTATTTAAAGTACAATACTTTGAAAACTACTGAACCGATTTTAAAGAACTAGAATTTTGTTAAATAGAGAATTTAAAACCCTTTAAGGTAAGGTGCCAGTTGATACCCCTTCTCATTTAAACTTTTTGACGTTTGTGTTGGTAGGGGAGGGAATTACCTTAAACAAGTAAATTTTAACACAAAAATGTGTCCCCCTAAAAACAAAAATTGACGTGTTTTAAGATTTTTAAAGTGTACAAATAACGTAATTATAAGGAGTGGCTCGTTTTTATTGAAATGTCCTGTATATAATTTAAATTTAATTTAACCAAATATTACCAATATCTTTTTTTTTCAGCTGACGAAATTGAACAAGAAATTAAAAAAGCGAGGAAGAGTTAGAACTATCTTCCATTGCAGAAGATAAAACCAACCATGATAAAGATATCCTTACGTTTGCTTTAAGAAAAATGCCGATGGGAAGATGTTACACCGCAGATATATGTTCCGGATATAGTTTAATAGACTGCGTAAGAAAAGGTAAGCAAAATGAATTCGTGATACAACACATACTACATACTTGTTAAGTAAAAAGTAGAAAATTAGGCTAAATTCGACGCCTTTTATAAAAATATGTTTTTGAATATTTTTCACGAAAACTCAACCCCTTTGGAAAGCTCAAATTTCAAGCCATACTTTATGGTAAACCCCTTATTCGCAATCTTACGTCGTTTACTCCCTACAGCGTGTTTAGTTTTTTTTTTTGATACTTTCCAAGCCAACACATTTTTTCTTTATTTAATAAATTTTAAATGGATAACCTGTATATTTTTAAGTTTTAAGATGGTTAGAAATTACCTTATTAAAATAAATTATAATATGAATTTTTTTGGGCAGTTTCTAAGAGATTGTATATTATATCATTTATTACACAGGTCCACAAAAAAAAAAGTGGTGTGTGCTGAGGGTCAGACCCACATAGTCTGTCGTATTTTTTCCCGCTGAACACGAATCTGTAATTAAAATTGGGGGTCAAACAGATAAAAATTGAGAAAAACCAAAAAAACCGATAAAAATCACGATCTCGTATTTTTTCATCATGATATTATTATCGGGCATTTTTTACGTGTTTCTCTCTGTAATATCCAACCGTAATGTGCAAATACATTAATTCACTACTTATTATGTCTTATTTAGGTGTCACATAGATAATATTTTGTTTTTGACAACAAATAAGCAAGTGGTTCACTAAATCGGTACATTTACCGGCAAAAACCTGCTACTTCGGAATGATTGGACTACGATGACAACTGCCCTTTATCGGGATGTGTAGAATGATTCGCTAGTCAACATTCCGTTGTATCGAAAGCCAGCGAAGGCGCGCTGTTTTGCAGGGAAGCGCTAGAATATGAGAATGATGCCGTAGTGTGTCCGACGACGAGTTGACATTGTCCTCGTCAAAGTCGGAAAGCCCTCATACTTAGGCCTGGGGAGGTATGAGGGTTATCACCCCTAGGACGGCTGACTCACCTGCGATCGGGCCAGGTATTCTAGCGTGCGGGGTTTATCTATTTTCATGGCTTTTTCTACTAAAAATTTTGCAGGAACTTCTAGTACTCGTGGCAATCACAAATGCACTGGAAATCCCAATGTTTTTTGCTACGTTTGTGCAAAGTACATCGGGATGAAAAATACAAAGAAACTAACAGATCGATTCGTGACTTTGTATGAAAAGTGCTTCAATATGAAAGTTTCCCTCGATCACAAAAATTGGATACCCAATTTTGTTTGTGGTTCATGCTACAACATGATCAATAGATATGAAAAGCACCAAGTCAAGGCGAATCTTAAGTTTAAAACTCCAGCAATATGGAAAAAGCCACTTTCTGCAAGTGATTGTTACTTTTGCACAACAAAAGTTAACACTGTGAGCCGAATGCATAAGGACAAAATTTCTTATCCTTCTGTGTCAAGTGTGCAACAACCAGTCGCAAACTTCATAGAAGGTTTAGAAGATGACACGTCACGAGACAGTCTGACTAGTGCATTAGACACAATGGAAGTCGACGTCGATCCTGAAAATGCAGCATCTATTGATAAAGAGGTTGATACTAGTAGTAAAAATAGTTCTAGCGAATCTGAGGAAGAAGAGTTTTCGAGCGATGAAGAGTACAGACCTATTCGTGAAGATCGAAAGCCGGAAAAATACGATCAAAAACATCTAAATGATTTATTCAGAGAGGCTAAACTTTCAAAAGAAGCGGCTGAAATTTTGGCTTCAAGTATGAAAAAGAGGAATCTATTGACAAAAGGTACAAAAGTTTCGTTTTATCGGAATCGGGAAGAAGCCTTTCGTAAATATTTTGAAAAAATGAAGATTTACTCTATTGTATTGATGTGAAAGGACTTATCGATGAATTTAAGCCAAATTTATATAAGCCTGAAGATTGGCGGTTATTCATTGATTCGTCTCAACAGAGTCTTAAGGCAGTCCTTCTCCACAACACTAATAAATTCGCTCCTTTACCTTTAGCTCACTCCACTGTACTCAAAGAAGAGTATTCAAACCTCGAAGCTGTTTTAAAGAAAATAAACTATGAAAAACATAAGTGGCAAGTATGTGGTGATTTAAAAATTTTGTCCATGATCCTTGGACAGCAATCTGGATTCACAAAATATCCATGCTATTTGTGTATGTTTGACAGTAGGGACCGAAAAAATCACTACGTAAAAAAACAATGGCCTTCACGATCTTCATTTACAGTTGGATCGCATAATATAATAAAGAAACCGCTTGTTGATCCAGCCAAAATTCTCATTCCTCCTCTTCATATAAAACTTGGTTTAATTAAACAGTATGTCAAAGCTCTTGATAAAGATGGCGAATGTTTTACGTACCTACGTACTGTTTTTAAACAAAAATCTGATGCTAAACTAAAAGAAGGCATCTTCGATGGACCGGAAATCCGAAAGTTATTTAAAGATGAAGGGTTTGTTGCAGTCATGGATGACCAAGAAAAGGCATCGTGGCTAAGTTTCAAGGAAGTGTGTACCAAATTTTTAGGTAATACCAAGGATGCTGATTACAAAAACATTGTAGCAAATATGATAAAGAACTTTCAGCATTCAGGTTGCCTAATGAATTTGAAAATGCACTTCCTTGATTCGCATCTTGACCAATTCCCGGAGAACAACGGAGACTTCAGTGAAGAACAAGGAGAAAGATTCCACCAAGATCTCAAAGAGTTTGAACGGCGATTTCAGGGACAGTGGGGAATAAATATGTTTGCAGATTACTGCTGGATGCTACAGAGAGAAACTCAAGAAAAAGGAACAAAGCGCAGCAGAAACCCACTTCACAGGTCATTTGAGGAGAAAAGAGTCAGGAAAAGACGAAAATCATAAGAATAATAATATCATGTAGAAAAAAATACGAGATCGTGATTTTTATCGGTTTTTCTGGTTTTTCTCAATTTTTATCTGTTTGACCCCCAATTTTAACTACAGATTCGTGTTCAGCGGGAAAAAATACGACAGACTATGTGGGTCTGACCCTCAGCACACACCACTTTTTTTTTTGTGGACCTGTGTTATTGTTGTTAAGTGGAAAGGACGCCATAAAATAGTTATAAACAATTCTAATTTACCTTATAATTTTTATTGACTATGATAGCCCAAAACCATTAATAATAATAAATTTAATTACAAAAATAATGGTAAAATATATTTTTATTTCAAGAATATAGTATTTTATACTGTTTATGTTTAACAATTTTACACGAAGAGCTTTTTAAATAGGTTTTGTTAGCACGCTAACTTTGAATTTAGAGAAGAAAACAAATATTTAGCGTATAAAGCTAAGTAAAAGCTAGTTCATACAGACGCGGCGAAAAGCGAATTGCGAAACGCGAATTTCATTCTCATTGGTCAATTTCACATAAAATTAAAGGCGGGTAATTCAAAATAAAGAGAGTTTAAATATGTTGCAAATTCGCAAAATTTGAAATTTAGTGGCCGGGAAACTTGAGATCATTTTAATTTCTGGCGAATATTCGCATCCGCACATGCGTAGAATCAAGAGGTTATTTGTCATATGTCATTTCAAAAACAATTTTGTTATTGTTATTTTTATGTCATTCTATCAGCTGTTTGGAACGCTATTTTTGTGTTAATTTTTTAAGTATTTTGTATTTTTTTATTTGAATTTATATTAACTTTTTTAGCCCTTTTCATTTATAACAAATTTGCAGCGTTTTTCCAATTGTGTTTCCAATGTCTTAGTTGCCAAATAATATGCTATTTTATTAATCACATCAGATAAATATTATTAAAAGGAAAATAAAGAAAATCTCAAAAGAACCCAAGCGTAGCTTCACCACCGAAATAAAAACAATATAGAAATTTGTAGGTTATATTTTAGAATTTCGGAGAATTTCGCAGCTGTATGAACATGGTAAAAAACGCGATTTTTTGGCCAAATATTCGCTTTCGCAATTCGCTTTTCGCGTCTGTATGAACTAGCTTTAAAAGATGGCTTTTAAAAACCCACGCTACCTAAAGGAGGTGGTCTGATAAATGTATATCTTCCGCATCTAACACTAAAAACTTTTTTTTCCGAATCTTTTTAAATGCCTTTTTAAAGGTAAAGACATATATTTTTTTATGTAATGTAATTTGCGCAAAAAGATACACAATAAGCTGTAGAAATTATTGCCAAAAAGGGGTTATTTCGCCGTTTTCGTCAAATTTTGTGTTTTTTTTTTGTCTTTGAATTACATTTTTTTTTCTATAAGGCGTTTTAAGAATCAAAATACTTTGACTTATAGGAAAAGCACTTCTAATAAACTTGCATATAAGTAATATTTTATTTTGGTTTTAAAGTGCGCCTCTACGCAAAATAGATAAAGATACAGTGTTTCCGCGGGTGGAGTTATCTATACCTGTAAAATCTTTAATGTTTATTACTTCAAAAAAGTTGTTCTTCATAAAAAGATTTGCTTTATCTAAAATGCTAAAAGCTAAAATAAAATTGCCGTAGGATATACAATCTGATTTTAGATTGAGAAAATATTAAAAATAGTGTTTAATACCTTTTTTATTGGTTATGGTTTCTAGAAAAAATTAGGGTTACCGGTAAAAAGTACATCTGGTAAAAAAATATGTTTTAGACAAGAAAATCGTTAAATAGAATTGCCTGATATACAGGAAGATTCAAAATTACAAATATGTTATTTTGGAAAAAAATTCAAAATCGGTTATAAATATTTTTATCTTATTATTTAAATACCATAAAATTTTAACTTTCTCTTAAACAATTCGGCATCATTTGGGTCAATATTTACATACATTTTAACTTAATTAATTTAATAGAAAAAAGGATTCAAATATGGAATACCATTTTGTTTTTTACACATAATTTGCATAAAAATTATAAATACAAAACTTTTTGCAGTTGTTTTAAATAATTATATATTTGTCCTTTATTTTGTAAAAGTTTTTAGTTACATTGATTATTTTTAATTAGGATTAAAAAAAAACTTTAAAATGATGAGGGTAGCTAAATATGAAATAGGTATCCCAAACAATGGTATAAACAATAGACTGGGCCAAAAAATCGACATCTTTTTTTATATATCGAAAATATTGTTTAGGGTAACACAAAGAAAATATCGTAGAGATTTAAGCCCTTAATATTAACATTTAGAGTTCCCGCTCCTTTAATTTAGTATAGTAGTATTTTTTTAAAACCTTAAAAAGTTATGAGAAAGCGATAAAATAAAACGTTGCTACAGCGACGAAACGGCTTGCTTTACTGGCATGTTACCACTTCTATTTACGAATGGGCATTAAAAAAAAACAGACAAACCCCTCTAATTGCGTGTGTGAGTTTTCGTTTAAAAGAAATGGCGGAATTCCATATTAGGGATACTGTTCCATATTTGGTCACTTTCCTTTAATGTTAGCATGTTAAACGTAAAATAAATTGTTTAAAAAAGATAATTTAATTTAGCTTACACTTAATTTTCCCAAATAAACATATGTGACAGAAAAAAATATAAATACATTTTTTTAATGCTTTTTAATTTAGGATTTCCAAATTTATCCCCACTTTTTTAATTTTTTTTTGGCGATTTCTTAGCCAAAGTATCTACATATTTTTATGCGCCTACCTACTAGTAGCGGCGGTACTACAAGGGCGGTACAGAAATAGGGACGCTCAGGGCGGTAAAAAATAGGGACGCCGCGCCGGAAGCTTTGAAATGTTTGCTCTTTCATAAATGTAGGGTGTCGCCGAAAATCTCGCCCAGGGCTCCGATAGTTCTAAAACCGGAACTTGGTATACTTACCCAATATTTTCAAAAATCCTAAGTACTTTCCTAATAAGACCAGCCAGTGTAATTGTTGTGAAAGATGGGAAAAAAAGTAATTTTAGTATCTGTTGTATAGAAAATGTATACATATCGATATTTTAAAGCACTGTAATATATCAAGTGGTTTTTAATAGTGTTCCAAATGCAGATCATTTCTATTTTGTGCATATCAAAATGAGACTTAGTATGGGTAAATGGTATTAGGGTATGATAAAAACAGAGAGAAGAACACCCACTATATTTTATTATTTCTGGATTCCTAAAACAATTTTATGTCAGAATGTGTTATTTAAAAAAAAAATTAAGCCTGATTAATTTTTTTGGAGCCATTTTTAATATTGCATTTACATGGCCATGATTGGTCACTAATTATTCTAGGGAATGTTAGAAAATTACAATTGCAAGTGACTAATATAAATGAAAGGAATAAAACAGGTTGGGTAGTATTCATATACTCCGTATTCTGAATCGTATTTAGAATACATTGGGCTGGTATTTGAACAGTATTCGAATACATGTGTGTGTTGGGTATTCGGTATTCGGCGAAATACTTTTTCGTCAGTATTCGTGATTTTGTATTCAGAATACCGTTTCTAAATCATATTATTCGAATACTGAAGTGTAAAGTTTTCTAATACCAAAATTTCAAGTATTCGAATACCGGCATTAGATTAGATTAGATTAGATTAGGAGGGGGATTGCATATCCTCTAACACTGCAACCTGCTCAGGTTTATTGTGTGTCCTCCGTCCATAGGTTAGAGCACGCTATCCAAGCCGGTCTGTTTAATCAGACTCCACAAAGCTTGAAACTGGCCCCTTGGTATATCTTGCCGCTTTAGGTTTTTCTTCACCCAGCCTTGCAAACCGCAGACGACAAAGGGCTTCGCAGTAGCACCATACGTGTTCTGCGGTTTCTTCCTCCTCCTGGCAGAACCTACATAGGTTTCCTTCTGCCAGGCCCATAGTTTCCAGGTGTTTATTCAGTCTGCAATGACCTGTCAGTTGACCCACTATTATTCTTACTGCCTTCCGGTTATAATTCAGAAGGTCTTTTGTAAATTCTGGCGAGTAAGCCTTGATGAACACTTTCGCCTGACGCTGTCCTGGTGTTCTCATCCACCAGTCTTGTGATTCCCTCATAATCCATGATCTAATGGATGACCTTACCTGGCATGATGGAATACCACAGTAGGACTCAGGACCTACCATTGTCCTGCCAGCCCCTCCTTTGCCAATTTATCAGCTTCTTCATTGCCTTCGTAGCCTTCGTGTCCTGGTACCCAGGCAATGGTTAGCTTGTTGGACGCACCCACCTCTTCCAGGGCAATTACGCAGTCCCGCACCAGCTTGGAGCTGATTTTGCATGAACTGAGTGCCCTGATGACTGCCTGGCTGTCCGAATAGATTACTATGGTTTTATCCTCATAGCTCCTTCTGATGATTTCCTAGCAGATTGTTCTATGGCTACAATTTCGGCCTGGAACACAGTAGGGTGTTGTCCGAGACCCAAGTTTATTTTCGTCCTTGGTTTGTCCCCATATATACCTGCTCCAACTCCTTGGTCTGTTTTGGAGCCGTCTGTATACCAGATTAGGTCGGCTTTAATGGGAGGCCCTGCCACCCAGTCCTTTCTGTCTGGTATTGAATTGAATACCGGCATACCCAGTATTCAAATACCAAAATGTCAATAGTAGTATTTGAATACCGGGATTTCAGCTATTCGAATACCGATATTGTCAGTATTCGAATACCAAAAGAGTGAATATTAGTATTCCGTTACCCAAAATAAAAATTAAAAAAAATAGACGGGAACCTTTTTTTTGCTCTTTAAAATTTCATATTCAAAATAATAGCCACCTGGATGCACTACTACAAATGGCTCTCAAAATCAAGGAGTCTCAAAATCCAAAAATGTTAATGGTCATTTTTTATATATTTAGTTATAAGTTTAGTTTGTATTTTTCAGTTTTGGATCATGCAATGAGTTTTCCAAAAAGAACGTTTAAAAATTCCATAATTTTTGGTTCATTTCTCCCCTTGTAACACCTATCCTGGGCCACACTGTATTGTTACATTTTTTAACAATAGTTATTGCGGTAAATTAAGAAAAACTTAAAAATATTTAGATTAAAATTAGTGTTATTAAAACGGCAACGTTTTTATGATTTTTAAAAAAATGTAGCAATAGTTTTTTTTTTTAACAACAAAATAATTAAATTATCTCCCTTGTGTTCCATTTAACTGATTTATCCAAAACTTTTATTACTCCGGAATCCGGATTAAGGTGATTTGGGATAATTTGTTTTCAAAATAAAGCAATTAAATCCGAGAGAGCCCTAGTTTTTTGAAGTTTAATTATTTATCTAAATTATTTGGAGTAACGGTATTAATTTCAAATTTAGAGAGACTGGTAAATTTATATAAATTACGTCTAAAAAAGTTATCTTTTTTGAAAGAAATAAGAGGTATTATTTAAAAATATATAGTTTAAATGTTTTTGTATTATTTAGCATTTATTCGTTTGTTAATAAGGTATGGTTAATTAAAAATGAAATTTGTTTTTGTAAGAAACTAGTTGTGATTATTATTTTTTCAATATTTATATCCTGGGTCTCCAGAAAGGTCATGTCGTAAATGACAGGGCTAATAGAGTAAGCTAAATTAATATTAGATATTAACTTCCAACGTTAGCATGAAAATAAAAATATTTAATTTGTAACCTTCTGAGCGGTTATCACTTTTGGAACTATGAATTGAAAAAAACACTTGACCGAAAAATGTATTTCAATCGTTTAAAAACTCAGTAACCGTAGTTACCACAATAAAAATGTATTTCATTGGTAACACTCAGCAACCCTGGTAATCCCAATAAAAATACACTTTATTGGTTTAAACAGTCAGTTACCGGAGTTACTTACTAGGTATTCATTATCTTTATAAAATGTCCAAAGTATAGTGCTTCTTTTATAGGTAAACGGCTGCTTAGAAAGTCAAAATTATTAAGAGTAAGATTTTTTTAATTTACTGTATTTATTTTTGACAAATGTGACAGCTCCAAAATTTTACTTTTACCGTTGGATTTTTAAATCTCTTTTCTACAAAAAAAATATTTCAAGTTTTTATCACAAACAAAATTCGTGGTATGTATTTTTTGAAATAAAATTTTATGAAGAATAGTTCAAGATATTAGAATAATATAAGGCATACCTTTTTTGTTAAAAGCTATAATGGAGACAAAACCGTCTAAGTTGTCACCTTTATCATATATACATGAAATAAATAAAAACGTCTGATCCTAAATAATCCCAATACACTAATCTAAGCAGCCCTGAAGAAAAGCATTAGTGTGACGTGTTAGTTAATTTAATTTTCAAGGTTCATAACCCCTTAACGAAGAGCGACACAACTTTATATGAAATACTAACATTCCTTTGGCTCACTGTAACAGCTCTTTAATTGATCTATGACCCTTTCAGACGCCCTGTATACCTGTGCTGTTTTTATTCCTGAAACGCCATAGAGTCACCCAGAGTTTCTTTATGAGAAGGGGTTTAGACATAAGCGAGACCGGGGATAGCTTGGGTCAGGGACGTGAGGGTGTGAGAATTACGATTTCGGTTGGCAGTTCTGTTTCAAGTTGTCAGTATTATCAGCTGATGACAGAGTCGTGCGTTGTCGAAGCTTTTATCGCTTGGTAAAAGGCTCTGCTATTTTCGTTTCGGTTGTTTATTTTCGAGTTGTAAATGTTTGTTGTTAGTTTATAGAGATTTCATATTTTATTGGTTCTAACTGTTTTTATTTTAGTAATTTTTTATAGTGTTTAGTCTTTAGTGTTGTTCATTAAGTTGTACATTATGAAGAAGTGTAGTGTCGAGGGTTCTAGTTTTGTTTATATATTTTTATAGTTGATGGTTATTAATTAAAATACGCCTGGCGATACTTTCCACCTTTGTATGTGATTATTTCTGTACAATAAGGATTATTTTATTATTAATAATATACATGAGTATTTTTAAAGAAAATAAAGCAGAGTTAATAAATCAGTTTTGTGTATTAGTCATTATAGATACAAAAATATAAATACTGTTAAGTTTTTCAAATATGCTTCAAATTAAAAGTTATTTAGTTATGGGTACTTTAAAAAATATTATATAACAATATAAGTTTTAAAATTAAATTTAAAATTTTGTTTTTTTTTCAAAGAAAGATACCTAATTAAATCTTAAACAGTTTTCAGGTATTATACCCTATATGTCCTTAAAATTTTAACAAAACTAAATATAGCTGCCGTCCTTAGTTAAAACGTCCTAACTATATTTTTTTAAAATGTTGGCCTATATGTGTAAACAAGTTATTCTATGCATTATTTATCTATTCTCCCAAGTTACGACGTCCTAACTTCATTGACGCAACACACACAATAAAGTTGGGACGTTGTTAACTTGGGAGAATAGATAAATAATGCATAGAATAACTGATAATATATATGCATATACGTAGTAGTAGTGTAGGCCAACATTTTAAAAAAATGTAGTTAGGACGTTTTAAGCCTACTGTCCATGAGAGCGGTTTCCGCTCGCGGATAATAATTCAGCGTTGTGATTGGCAGGAAAAGCATTTTAAATTTTCACTAACCAATCACAACGCTGAATTATTATCCGCGAGCGGAAAACCGCTTTCATGAACATCCGGCTTAACTAAGGACAGCAGTGTAATTTGGAACCATGTACCAACTGTTGTAAAGAATATAATTTCTGAGAAATTACAAATAAAAAGGTTTCCTCTATGTAATAAACAAGCAATATTAGTTACGCATGTTTACATGTCCGTATTTAGTTAGATTGTCTCTTCGTCACATTGCATATGTCTTATATGTTATTTAGCTCAACCGGTAGGTATATAACAAATAAGGAACCAGTTATTTATGTACATACCTATACAAAGTTTTTATAATGGTTTTTGAATAAATGAAATAATTATTTAATTACATTTATAGTTTAATTATAACTTATGCATATTGATATAATCTAATAAACTTTTTTTTATAACGTACAGTTCTTTTTTGTTTCCTCCTTAATTCTACGCCACTGATCTGCCTAAAATCAAACATGGCCGAAAATGGCCCGACTTGACGTCACAGCCAGGCTAGCCAATATGACGAATGTCGTGACCTTATCTCATCAATCGACTTTGGAGTCACCAATATAAATATCCTAAAAGCATTTGTGGTATAGGAAATAAAGCATTTTACCTTGCAATTTTTAGATCCTGCATGGATTGATTTGAAATTTTATTAGAAGGTAGAGAATAGCCCACGGATCAAAATCTATATCGAATCAATAGACGCCAAAACCCTGGGGGTGGTTACCACCCCATTTGGGGGTGAAAATTATTTTCTAAATTTAAATCTCGAAAATCCATAAATTAAGTTATTCTCGGAAAAACATATTTTATATTTTTTCAAGTTATTCGCGATTAAAAGTAACAATTTTTTGACAAAAAAATGAGTTTTTTGCGTCATAATAAATTATGCATTTTATTTTAAAAAAATTAGAGGATTATGATAAAAATAAGGTCATTACCTAATTTTTCCTACAAAAAAACAACCCTCAACAAACATATACTCCCTAATTAAATTTACTTTCACCCCTCTCCAATTTTTTGTACATGTATTGTTAATACCGCCAAAAAGTTTGACCTATTTAAAGGACCTTATTTCAGGAAAATTGGATCCTAAAATAAAAAAGGTTTTTATAATTTTGTATTTTTTACTATTTTTTCAAAATAACTCCAAAAATATTGAAAAAACATTTGAGTAGGTACCAAAATTTTAGCTTTTTAGTGACTTAAATTTTTTGTGCGTATATTTTCTGTACATACAGTAAGACAGCGAGATATGGCCGTTTAAAACCTTTATTTACGAACGAGCACCACCTTTTTTCGACCCGTTTAAACTTACGCCATTTAAAAACCAATAGATCTTAAAGAATTTAATTAACAAATCCCAGTTAATTAAAAAAAAACCTACAAAATCGTTGTTTTTTAAATTTCTATCATTGAAAATGTAGAAAATACATTAAAAAGAAACAGTCAACAATTTTTTGGAAAATTTGCCCATTTTTAAGTGTTATAATTTACATAATTTTTTTCGATATTAGGTATTATTAGGCAAACTTTTTGGACGTAAGAACACTACATGAATAATGAAAATTTAAAAAGTGTAAAGATCAAATTTATATTAAAATATCAAATTTTGCATTTGACAAAAAAACCTAACCGTTAACACACCGTATCTCGGTTCCTGTTAATCGATTTTTTTTTTATAAAAACAAGTTTTTCTTTCTTTTTAAAATGTGCAATTTTCTTTTTTGGGTTTCTTTAAAAGTTTTTTTAGAATTATTATTTTTCTAATTTCATTTAAAAAATATAACAACATGGCGCAGTTAGTAAAATATGGTAAATAGTATATTGCAGGCGTATCCTGTAAGCAATTGCATGCAATTAAGCCAATGGAGCAACAGTGTCCTGACTAGAAATCGTGTCACAACCATCGCCTTTCGTATTTGCAAAAAGGGGACAAATCTGTATTTGTGTGATTTTTGCACCAAACGTTAAAATTATTTATGGTAGCGATATATTACGAAAGAAAATCTGCATACTAACAATTAAGTGAAAAGTCGAATATTTTTATTTGTTGAAACCCAAGAAGAGTTTTGCCTTGTTGATATTGCTTAGGATATTATAACGGCCTTTACCAAACATTTTAAGCCTCTATTTAAAGCTTCATTTTCTAGTATAAACAAAACATTCAAGTTTGCTATTTCAAATTGAATTCCGTTAAAATCTGAAAGCGTCTTCTTAATACTAAATACAAATTTGCAGCAGTTTTTTTTTATTAAAATTAATCAGAATAAAGTAAAATATGCCAGAGTTTAAATACAAATATGTTTCAAAGCTGATAATATTTTAGACGAAGATACTGGAATCTTAAAAATATCGGGAATTCAGAAGGACCCATCTATGACCCATTTCTTATTTCTTTTTATATGTATATTTTAATACCACCCTAATGTGTGTTTATTTTTATTAAAAATGTATATTAATAACTTTTTGTTGCGGATCTGGGGCAAAACTCGAACAGGTTCAAATTTTTAAAAGTTACTAGAAAACCGTGTATGGAACTGTCATATTTATTATTAAAATTAAAATTTTAACGGTATCAGTTTTATACATGTTTTTCACTGTTATCTTTTAAATCAAATGTTTTCTCTTAAATAATGGATATATACCAATTTAAGACACTGTTTTGAGTATAAACACAGTAGCGCTGATCCAAAATATTCAGTTTTTAATAAATTAATAGGTGGAAAAACTTGCGGAACCCATGGGGTAAGTAGGGTTGCTGTAAAATGTAGACAAGTTATACACTTAGGCTAACTTTATTTTTTGTTATAAAGTGTATATCATGGCCCACTATGCAAAATTCAAATTTAAATTTAAAAACATCAATTTAGGGTAAAAGACTAAAAAATAACTTTTAATTATAAAATATTTTTAAATGGCTATTATTCTTTTTAATTAATTGAATAAGGAATATACGGAGTGTTCCATAAGAAAAATCATATGTCTTGTTAAGATTTTTGTTTAAAACCTGCATAATTTAATTGTAAATACATATTTTTAAGGTTGTTGGGTATGCTTGAAATATGGTGTCCCCTAGGCATATTCGGACCATGTTTAGTTTTTATTTATTTTGTAGATAAAAATACACAGTACATTTTTTGATTAATTGAGTAGCAAAAAACATGGTTGTAATATTGTCATTGTCGTTAAAATATACCTTAAGCCTCCTTAAGGTGTAAAAATAGGTTCAGAACTATTTTCTATACGTTGTCAAAAATGTCTATGTAGACAAAATTACTAAAACATTTTTTTTGTTCTAGGTAGGTAAAGCCTTAGCGTCTGCTCGACCAGTAAACCGTAGTTTAGTAAGTACAATAATTTGGTTAGCAAATCATTTTTTATTAAAAAAGACATTTTTGATTAAAGACCTTAAGGTAACTGATTTAAAGTGATTTAAAATTATTATACAGAACAATATTAATACGGATGCTAATGTACCTATTGCAGTTTTTAACTTTTATGATATAATTTATTTTTAGCGGTATCTTCAGTTTAAGGTCTGATTTTTTTCTTACACATGCGTCTTTGATAATATGAGTTATAGCATTTTAACTACATGACTTAAAAAATAAAATAATTTTTTACGGCTAAAATTTATGTGTAAAAATATTTCATAAAATATTATTTAAAAAGATTCATTTTCACTATTCTTAAGTTAAATAAACCATTTTTAAAGAAACTATTTAGCCAGTGCCAATATATTATGTTGTAAATGACTAAATAATACTTTTTATCGTAATAGGAAATACCCTTCTGGCTAGAATTTATTTTTACAGACTTAATAATCTGTACTACTAAAATATCCAATTATTTAAACCTTAGCGGATAAATTCGTGCTTTTCTTTTAGCTAGCACTGGTGTAATAAATGGGGTGAACTAGTTAAATTCGAATTTGTACTGCTACTATTTGGGACCAATGCAAGCAAACTACTAAGGAAATTAAGTCCGACATTTTATTACATGCTTTTTAAACCTATAAGCTTTAAGTTTACTTTTTATACATTAACTATTTAGGTTTTCCGACAATTCATAACACGACATCTCATCACAAAAAATATCCAGTTGTCAACTTTATTAAAAATGCATACATTAAATAAAAATGCATACATTAAAAAAAATTGCGGGTCTTAATGGGAGTTTTCTGGAAACTTTAAAAAAGTAAAGTAATATAATATGATTTATTTACTAAACTTCGTCAACTATAATAGATTAGGAGTGTCATAACTTATTTTTAAAATTTCTCCTAGCAAACCCTTTCATTTGAAACCCATATCGTAGGAGTGCATTAAATATACCGGTATGGAAACCAATCCACCAGGCGATAAATGCTTTGAACCCCTTCCACCATTCTCCTATGTACTCCCCTACAAATCACCGCTGCAACTACCGCGAGCAGAACGAGATCAGGGGCTCCCAACTTACCGCTTCCGCCTTTCGTTGGA
Source organism: Listronotus bonariensis (assembly GCA_014170235.1). NCBI lineage: Eukaryota > Metazoa > Arthropoda > Insecta > Coleoptera > Curculionidae > Listronotus > Listronotus bonariensis. The sequence continues at coordinate 15,314 of JACEGR010003118.1, read as the reverse complement.
CAGGAAACACTTCACATCCCACCCAGAATATTTCCTATGCTTTTAATTCCCTATGGTCGACCAGTTGGTTTCCACACCTGTATCTAATTCGCCATATTGGATGTTCCGTCATGTTAGACTTAGAATGACTTCACACAGCTAAGCATGCTCTGCCATTTAAACTAAACGTATGTACAAAATTTAAGCTTAATTGATTTAAAATATTTGATTCAAAAATGAGTTGCATGATTCAACTAAAACAGAAATACATTCATATATTGCATTTTTATATTTAAAAATGATCCAATCAAAAGTAAAAAATTAGACATTAAAGAAATTCACTGTATCGGTAGGCCTTATAAGGAACTTTATTAATATACAGACGACTGTCCACGGATGGGGTTAACAAGACGAAATTTTATTTTTCGAAGCAAAGTCATTCTTTATAAAAAAATTTGCTTAAAAAAATAGGATTCACGAAGAGAAAATGTTGATGTTGTATACATGGTTCGCAAATACTTAAAAAACATGATTTTTCTTCAAGAGTAAACTATCTTTCTTTTTTATTTTTTAAGCAAAATATTATTTAAAATAGAATTTTAAATAAAAGTATTAAAAAAATTCATGAAACTGATTTTGGAGTTACTAAAAATTAATTATTTTAAATTTTTATAATAAAATGACCTAAAAAACGTTTAAAATTTGCTTTTCGAGCACCTGCGTTTTCCAAATTCCTACAAAAAGCAATTTTTTAGCTGCAAACGATGGTAATTAACGCGTTTTTGCCAAATTATAGAGTTCAATAAAATTTTGCATTATTGTGGTTATGGATTACAAACATTATTCTAACTAAATTTTCCCTATGACATATTGCTTAAAAATAAAAAATTAGGGTCATTTACTCTTGGAAAAAATTCATATTTTTTAGGTTTTGAGAACCCTGTAACAAAATTAACATTTTTTCTTCGTAAATTCTTTGTTTTTACAAGCAAAAATTTTTATGAAAATTAAGTTTTTTTTTCGAAAAATGAAAATTTTCGTCCAAGTGTCCTCTTTTTAACCCTATCCGTGGACAGTCTGTAGATCAGTAAGTTAATTATTATCAGTTTCGTAAGTTTACTTTTTAACACGCTTTTATTAACTTGGGTTGTAACTATCTATCTATGTAACGGAATCTTTGAGCCTAATTTTTACCAACTTCCAGCGATTCAATTTTTTTGAAACTTTGCACACGTATTAAGGACCGATGACAATGCAATAATTTAAAAACAGTATCTCGTTAAGCTCCAGCATTTTCCAGGAAAACCGGAAAAGTGAAAAATCGTACGTTCTGGCGGAGGCGCCAGATTAAACAATTGAATAATCGAACTTGACAACATTTGCCGACGGGTTGGGGACCGGGATAAGGTTGCAACACCTTAGTTAAACAAGCGTGCGTCCACCCATAGGACTCAACCCCTCGGCAAACGACAGGAAGACCGTGGGGTTAACAAGAACCCCGTTAAACGGGTACAAACCCCGTTACATGCAGACCAACCTGAAACTTGTTCGGAGTAGTTGCGTTATGAAACCCCATGCAACAGTGAAGCTTTAAATGAAATGATTAGATTACGAAATAGTTCGTGAAACATTTCAATATCACATGACCGCAGAAAACTAATTGATATATCGACTAAAAAATGAAAAAATCAAGAATTGTGTGCAAAAAAAAAAAGAAGGAGGAATACTGTGAACTGGTTAGTTCTGGTTAGTTTTCAATTTCTTTGAAACTTAGCACACGCATCAAGGACCGATGACAATGAGATTTTAGGACCGCCATCGCCAGGATAAATAAATTCCTTAATAATCGTTTTTAATTATGGCGAATGCGCAAGGGCAATTGATGCATAACTTGCTGCGTTCTAAAAGGTGAAAATTATGTGGCCACTTTAGCTTTAAATCAAGAATGCATGGCGAAGAAATTTTTAGTGAATAAACTGGAGCATTTATTTTAAAAAACTAATTGATATATCGAACTAAAAAATGAAAAATAAATAATAGTTTAAAAAACTAAAAACACGCTTTTATATGCAACCGAACTAAAATTAGAAAATAATTTTTCATTACAAAGAAGTTTGTCAGTACTTCAGAGTAAAAAGCGTAGGGTGCATTTTACTATTTTTCCATAACTTTTCCCTCATAGATATTTGCAAATAGAATAATTATAACATTTAATATATTAAGCACCCCACGCTTTTTACTCTGAAGTACTGACAAACTCTTTGTAATGAAAAATTATTTTCTAATTTTTAGTTCAGTTGCATATAAAAGCGTGTTTTTTAGTTTTTAAACTATTATTTATTTTAATCGTTAATTTATATGAAAATAATTCTAAGAAGCCTTTACATCTAGTTAATTTTTGTAATTGTTTCTGTAAGTTTTAACAAATGATTATTTAATATTCCAAAAGCTGCCATAAAATGTTTCATTTAGGCAAACTACTCAATCTTAATGGTGGCTGTTTTCCAAACAAATTACATCCGATTTGCCTAAATGGTATTTAGAAAACTTCCGCAAATTGTCGTCCCGTCTATCGATTTAGTCCCCGATAAATCGCGTTACACGACGAAATTTCGATCATGTAAGAAAATGACTTGAATTGAGTTAAAGAGAATCTTATTGAAAAATGAAATAGAAATTTTGGTGGGCCAATAGTAGTTTCAAGTTTTTTTATTAATAGTCTTTAGCTCTCACGTTTTTACCTGGTTTATTTGTTTTAATTTAAAAACCTAAAAATCAAGTTTATGCATGCTTTTTAACTATGCGATCTCGATTTTAAGATTTTCACAGTTATTTTTTTGACTAAGTCTGGCTTTTTTATTTATTTATTTTTTACTTACTTTAATTTTATTAGGTACCACGTTTTACCCATATGGCCATGCAGAAAAATGTTTCTTTTTTTTTTCGCAAAAATCATTCAACTTAATATTAAGTGGAACTTAAAGTAACCTATTTTCCAAAAAAGCAGTGACTATCGTATTTTTCTTTATAAATATTTAGTTTAACTGGCAATAAACAAAATTGGTTTTTATTTATAATTTGCCACCCACAACAAGAACTAATAAAGAAGAAAACTTTTTGTATGAAACTAATAACGTAGTAGTCTATTATTCTTTGAGCAAAACAAAAGAAAGAAATAAATATCAAAAATTAAAAAAATGAAGAGGTTAACTTTTGTTAAATGAAACACATTATTGTCACCAAAAATTCTTTAAAAAAACTTTAAGAAAATGCCACATTGGATGATACAGCGTGTCTACTTAAGTTCGCACCATATGGAAAACTTTTTATTATTAATTTTACTGAAAAAAGTTATTCTTTATAAAAGTTCTGCATAGTCTAAAACTTGCAATGCAATTATCAAATATGTATTTTTTGCAGTGGTATACGAGGTATGTCAAAAATTAAAAATTTTGCTCAAGGGGAAAGTACCTTATTTTTCATATTATCAAAAAAATTATGAAAAAAGATTTTTAGAATTACATATAACATTTAAATATACAAACTTGTTCATTTTCAAGAAAACCCTTTTTAACAACTTTTTGCGTGATTTTTTTGTCATTACATGTTTGTACATTAGTGCATACTTATTTCTGAAATGTAATATGTAAAAAATGCTTAAGAACTGTCAAAACAAAGAAAAACGCAGAAACGCCCGTTGTCGCCTAAAAAAATGTAAAAAAGGTTTTTCTTTTAAATAAACCAATTTGCATCTTGAAAGGCCGTTTTAATCCTAAACATCTTTTCTCTATAAAAATGTTCAATATTATGAAAATAAGTGTACTTATGGGTATACCACTGCAAAAAATTAATATCGGATAATTGCATTTTAGGTTTTAGACCATGCAGAACTTGTTATCAAAAATACGTTTTTTCGTAAAATTGATATTAAAGAAGTTTTCTATATGATGCGAACTAAAGTAGACACGCTGTATGTATCTTTTATAGTCGTTATTTAAATCTAAAAATGGCATATATAATTTACATTATACCTTCTGCACTAAATTAAGTGCTTACACCTTAGACCTGTAGATATAATGGAATATATATCTGCTATTCTTTAGATTTAAGGGGTATAAAATGTAAGTTATCTGACGCAGTTTTTTTTTACTTTCTTTTGTAATATTAGGGTAGTTATTCAAAAATATACAGATACATAATAAATTTACACCTCCTTTTGTAGTACAAAATAAATTAAAACATTAATTTGTTGGGTTAACTCTGTGGTTTTTTGCATCAGTTATTCAGATTTTTTAATACTTTAATACTACCTAAGATATACAGGGTACGACAAAAGTATTTGTCGTGAAATATCTAGGAATTCTAACCATTAGAAAAGCAATAAATTTACTTTTACTTTTTTATTTTTTAACGTTTAAAAACATCATTTTGTTATGATATTTCTGTAGTAATCTGTATCTTTTATCACAATTCTTTTATTTCTCTTAAGATTTACAGGGTATGACAAAACGTAGGATTTTTTTAATATAACACCCTGTACATTAAAATACCATTTATAAGATAATTTAAAGAGTATGACAAAATACCATATTTTATGGTCCCTTTTTTAATGGTTTTAAAAGTATGGACATAAATAAAAGTATTAGGGAATTACATCCATAATATAACCTACCTACCTAAGTATGTACATATGACAAAGATTTGTAATGGGGTAAATGTAAACAATTTACACTGTAAGATCACACAGGATCACCCAAAATCATCAAAATAGATGGAGCAGTTAAAGGTCTTAGCTAGCTTAGTTTCAAACTATTTTATTTTTACTATTACTTCGCCCACGATTGTGGACTTCATCAGGATAACTAAAAATTTACCAAAAATCTTGATCTGGGATTGAAGGTGCCTATTTTTTTTTTTTTTTTGTAAATTTTAGTTCTCCTGATGAAGGCCACAATCGTGGGCGAAAGCTAGATAGTAAAAAAATTAGTTTAAAACTGAGCATCTAAGACCTTTACTGCTCCTCTATTTTGATAATTTTTGGGGGATCCATGTGTGATCTTACAGTGTAAATATGTACATATGTATATATATTAAAATTTACTCTTATTCTTTAGATTTGAATGACTATATTTTCGAAACCAATGATGATGGATATACCGAATGTAGTATTTGGTAATGCTTCTCAAAAGCTTTTTTATTAGTGATATAATACATCCATTAAAAAAATCACACTTTTTGGCCTACCCTGAATATTTTGAAAGATATTAAATTTCTAATTATTAATTCCAAAAGTACAAAACTAAAAAAGTGATATAAATATTTATTTTGTACGATAAAAATAAAAAGTTAAGGAGGGTGTAAATTTATAATTTGACACCCGGTACATCAAAATTTGTCCTTGGGGGCAGAAAAAACGTTTTCCAAATTTCTTTAAAATATTTAAATTGGCATTAAAGATACAATTTTTAACACCGATTAGTTTAAAAATATAATATAAAAAAAGTTAGGGTCATGTGTTTTAATAGAAGTTTTTTTCCACTATTTTTACTGAAAATCATCCATTAGTATGTTTGTATAAATCTTTCTAAGTTTTATTTTTGTACAAAACTAGTTTATTGTAAATTTATTTAAATATGAAATATTAGGAATTATTAAAACTATAAAGTAGCAGTATTGGCAATCATCTGGAAACAATGCAATTATGATTATTCAGATACCACGTACATCTTCCAAACAATCTCAATATACAGCAGAAATCGTCTGGCTATACAGCAGGAATCGTCTGGCAAGCAAAGACAAATAGTTTCTGGAGCACGGTGCTGCAAAAAGACTCGGCTTCAGGCCAGCTATCAGATTGTGCGTGTAATGAATTTTCAAACTTGTTCGGAGGGTCCGCATGCCGTTAATTTCGAAAGCGAATTAATTTTGGACATGGACGAGTTTTTCAGAAGAGGTTTCAGGTTAATGTGCTGAGCACGCCAGGTTTAAAAGTCCCAATGAAAATTTTAACAATCCCTTAATTAACTAAATGTTAAGCAGGTGTATGTCATAGTTAGAAGCGTTCTTCACTCATCTTTTAATTAGATTGGATCACAACAATTTTTATTCAACAAATTATTAATACGTGAAAAAATCTCATACCTTTTAATATCCCGTAAAACAAAATTAAAATCGTTTCTTCATTACAACTTAAATAACTTTCTAGATATGTTTATTATTTATAAAATTTAGCACAAACCCTCTAAGAACAGCTATTTTTTGATGTAAAATATTTTTTCAAGTATTACCAGTGGCGCCCGTACAGGAACGTGGACTTAATATTTTCAAAATATAACGTACACCCTGCGTTTCCGTAAAGAAAAACAATTTTTGTTATCTCCATTTATTTTAGGGCAAGTCTAATGGATTTACTTTTTTTTGTACAGGGTATTAAATGAAGGAAAATTGCATATTTTTCTACTTTTCCCATATTTTTAAATAAATTTGAGATTTCCAATCCATGTATTTTAGCTCAGGGAATTTGAAAATCGTATTAAAAAAACAATTGCATTAAAAACAAAATATTTACGCCATCAATGTTAAATTTTTTAAAATGAAACACCATATTTATAATTATATTTTTGCATTCTTTGCTCAATTTTAATTATTTTTTATTAAAGGTACTATACAGGTGTGAAAACCAACGGGCCGACCATAGGGAATTAAAAGCATAGGAAATATTCGATGTGAGATCTCGTCGCCGTACGTACGGCACCTATCGACGCCTAAAACGTCATATTTTCGGCTAATATTATTTAATTCATTATATTAATATACAATACAAAGCCATTAAAATTTTAACCTATTGGTGGATTTTAAAACTAGTTTTGTAAAATAAATTATTCGTTAGATGAAAAAATACAGGTAGTGACGTTATATTACAAGTGTGGAGAAAATGCCAGTGAAGCAAAAGAGGATACATTGATAATTTTCAGAAAAATAAAAAAATGACTTTGCAGTATCAGGTTACCCACATTACCTGTATTTTATATTGAGATATTTAATTAAATAAGCCAAAGTTGGCTATCTTGATTTTTTAATATGGGGAAAGTAAAAAAATATGCCATTTTTTCTCTTAAATGGAATACCTTGTACAACATGCGATTTGCGAAAAAAATATGCATGGTTAATTTGTTAGTTAAAAAAAATTATTTTATGAACGTATGTAAATTAAGTTTTAACATTTTAAAAGTATTTATTTAAGAAGTTTTAAAGTATTTTAATATCAAATAGTTTTTTTTTAATTTAATACAGGATTTCCCAAACTTTTTTCTTAAAATTTAACACCCTTTCGCTCAAAAGGTAATGGGTTAAGGAAAACTTAGAACTTTTCTTTTTAAAATCACCTAATGATTAACACCCTTCAGGATCCAGCCCGTCTACTCTGGAATTTATTTAAAATTTGATCCTGATATGTGAGTTTAGGTATAAACTAAGACTTGTCGGATTTTTTTAATAAAACATTTTTTTATTTACTTTGACAATTACGCTGTACTATGAATCACTAATACTTGAAATATTATTGTTTAGCTTTTCTGCCTATGTATGCTTGTGCAGGGAGTTTTGAAATTCATGCATCAATTTTCAATCGCATATTCTACATCGAAAATAAGCCCTAGTTTTCTTTATAACATGCATAACAAGCGGAAACGCTTTCTTTTAGAGATACAAGGTATCAAAATTCTAAAAAAATATTTTTTTTATTGTAATATTTAAACTGCTTTAAATATTTAATTAAAATTTGGTACAATAATTCACAGCAGCAAACGGCATTTTCTTCAAAAATAAAAATATTTTTAAAAATTACCACTGACGTCCGTACCATATTTGTATGGACTATTTTTCACGCGCCACTGTTTTTCCTTAAATAAAAATTATTTTTTAAATCCCTATTAAATTTAAAACAAATTTAATCTTATGACTTTTCCCAAAACGACGCATAGTTTTCAATGAAAAATGAAAACCACTTTCAGTGCCGTTCCTGGGTTTTGTGTCACCCAGGGCAGAATCAAGAAATGCCGCCCCCCACAGGTTCAAATATTTTTAAAAAGCAAAAAAATTCCCACTTTTTAATGCCATCCCCAACTGGTTCGAAAATTTACCAATAAAAAACGCTTTCTTTGTCAAAATGCCGCAAATAAGCTCTTTATTTCCCAAAATACCGCCCCCTAATTTGTTCCGACTCGTGCGAATGCACCCTGCCTCCGCCAGAAACTGTCCCCCTGACCACTTTGACGCATGAAGAATTTGCGAAAATAATGACAAAAATGTTAAACGTTTAAAACATACAATTTCCAATTATTTTTGTGAAATTTTTATTAACAAATTCGTCATGCATCAAAACGGTTTTTATTTTTTCTTTTAAAACTTTGCATTGTTTGGGAAAAGTCAGAAAATCAAATTTGTTTTAAATTAAATGGGAACTTCAAAACTAATTTTTATTTTAGGAAAAAGGGGCACATTTTTTTTCTTGAAAAATAGTCCATAAAAATATAGTACGGACATCACTGGTATTTTTCTTATTATTTTACATAAAAAGATATGTCTTTTGCTGCTGTTAAGCAATGTACCAAATACCAATAAAATATCTAAAGAGGTTTAGATATTATGATAAAAGGAAATTTCTTAGAATTTTACCACTCTGTATTTTTAAAAGGAACCGTTTCTAAACATATGTTTAAAAAAGAAACTAGAGCTTATTTTCGACATAAAATATACCGCTGAAATTTGATGCATAAATTTCGCATACACCCTGTGTATGGTCCAGATTTAGGAAACTTAACTTTTATGCCAAAAAATATCACTAATATTAATTTGAGCTTTCCACCACCCTGTTTTTTTTAAAGCAAAGCAAACTAAAACAATAATTTAAAATACAAAAATACTTTATTTTGTCAAATTTATTGGTCTAGGTGCCGCTCGAGACGCCACTGAATAATATTTTGAACCTCTTAATAATACCTAAGTTTATCCTTACAATTACACTTTTGAAATTTTAGAAATGATTTTTTATACCAAGGTATTTATGTTTAATAGATTTAAAAACATCTGCACTCAACACAACAAAAAACAAGAATTAAACCAAATCAGAAATAATAAAATAAAACATCCGTATTGCCTAGCGAGATTCATCTTAATAAGCTTTATGTTTCAATTGATGTACGATGTTTACAATTTTAAGGTAAGACGTAAAATGGAAAATACGATACCCAGGTGTACGAAGATGAGTAAGTGTTGCATAAAATTAAATCTTATTATTATCCAGCCGAAAGCCTTAAGCTTTTTAGAGTCTAGCTCACGAGATTTTTGCTTTGAGGAGTCAAACGCTTTAAATGATTTTTTTAAATCTTTTATACTTTTTAAGCATTTTTGAAGCTAAATTTTTAATTAGACGTTTTGATCGCCGATCGCCGTTTGAAGTTTCGATTTCTGATATGGTATATGGAAACGGATAACAGAAAGTATAAATTGACAAAAAAAGACTGTTGTTTTATCTACCAACTGAAAACGTCAAACGGCAAACGGAAACAGAAACGTCAATCCATAAACTTAGCTTTAGTGATAAAAATTAAAAATAAACAACCCTTGAAAGCTGGACTAATATACAGGGTCTTACATACTGTTGTTAATAAAATATAAAGGCGGATTTTAAATGTTGGCATTAAAAATTCTGGAGTTAAAATTTTTGTTGTTATGTTTCTCTAGTTTGCATTTCTTTTTTTTTTATTTTATTTACAATAAACAAAAAGTATAGTATAATCACTGTCCAGGGATGGGATTAACAAGAGGACAAAGGGACCAAAAATTTTATTTAAAAAAAAAAGTCATTCTTAATAAAAATTTTGCTTGTAAAAAAATATAATTCACTTACAGAAGATTTTGTATACAGGGTTCGCAAAAACTTTAAAAAAATTATTTTCAAGAATAAACTAGCTTTTTATCATTTTGTAGCAAAATGTTATTTAGAAAATTTATTTAACATTTTTAATGCTATCTAAAACAGTTACCCGTTTTATTTTAACCTGTTAGAAATAATATAATTTAACTAAACAAAAGCAAATTAACATTATAATGTTGTTTATGCTTTAAAATGTTGTAGATTTACCTCTAGTAAATTAGAGAGGTTCATTTAAATAGATAAATACATATCTAATTATTCCTATTAGTATTTTGTGCAACCATCTAGTGGCTAATATAACCCTTTATTAGATCCATTAATTACTTACGCGTTGATGGAGAAAGTTTAAAATCATAAACCAAAATTAATTTTAAATTTCATTTTTATTCACCAAATATTTTTGTATATTTTAATACAGGGTGACCGGAAATTACGCGTCAGGATTTCGATGGGCGATTCTCCACGAAAAATTAATGCAACAAACTTTTATACAATATTTTCGAAAACTCAAAATTAACAGAGATACAAGATGTATTTTTTTTATTTTTTTAACTATTTTTGAGTGTTCTAATTTTTGCAAAATGTGGCATAAATATCACTAATGATTATTTGTATCCACTTTATTAGTGGGGCGCCAGTAGTCAATGCGGAAGGGCCTAAACTGCCCTTCACTTTGGAAAAACGACTTAAAACTTGTTTGTTTTAATTCCTTTATAAATTTGGTTATAAAATTATTAAAAAACATCAAAAATATCTTTAAAAAAGGTTTTCTTGTTGCATTAACTCTAAATGAAATGTTTCCGAGATAAACGACTTTAATTATTTACGTAGGTAAAATTAGAAATTCTGATTTTTAAAATTAACAAAGCAAGCCTTGACAATAAATATTGTTAATGGTTAATTTGTTAAATTTGGCAACAATAAGTACACTAGAAATAAAAAAGTGTTGAAAAAAAAATAACATAAAAATAATTTTCTTCAACATCCTGTATCTCCGTTAATGTTAAGTTTTCAAAAAAATTGTATAGAAGTTTCTTGCAATAATTTTTGTGCAGAATCGCCCACAGAAATCCTGACGAGTAATTTCCGAACACCCTGTATATGGAGTCAATCAATTTAATTTGTACAAGCACGAAATTACAAGGTTCCTGGTACAAATCAAAAATAATTATGAGTTTCAGGGTTTTATTAGTCACTATTTTATAATTTTAGGACAAATCCGTAGCCATAAACTATTTTTGCAATTGATTACTTTTTTTAATACATTTATTAACAAAATTATCGAATATTAAAGTTACCTTTTGTCTGCACAACACAATAGTATTAATAATAGTAAAAACTACATATTAATTTTAAATTAACCAATATTTTAAATTAATTTATGGAGCCAAAATATTGTTTTTCCATACACGTTTAGTCCAGTAAGAGGTACATAGCCCAATAAAGCAACAACAAAGCAAAACCGATAGGACATCATGTTTACATGCCTTCCTTCTCTCCGCGTATTGCCTGTTAACTTTTTATTTGGCTGAACGTGTATATTGTTGACATGGTAATACGTTTTTAAATGTTTTTATAAAGCTCGATCAATAATGTGTCATTTGTATGTATTTGCCGTTCGTCAGAATTTAATAAATCCAGCAATTTGTTAACAAAGTCCAAATGGTGTTTAGTACTTCCCTCACGCACGAACGATTACCCATTACATGACGCCTAATCACTTTGAAATTGCAAACTCGAACTTCTATTGATCATGTAAACTAGGTACACAAGTTGGTCCCGTACACACAAAGCTCACCTAGTGTGATATTAATTTTAGAATTGTATGAAGACCTCGACATATCCGAGGTAGAGCTTAAATTTAACATAGAAAGGCTTAGGTTAAAATTAAAATTGTATGTTTAAAAATACCATTGTTTCTACATACTCGTAAATGTTTTAATAATATAGACAAAATCTTGTTTTTAAAAGTTAAAAAAATAATTTCATAACGATGTTATTATTATCTTATAACAGCTTATTGTAAGTAAAAGTTCTTTGCCACCCTAAATGTTTATTCTTGTTTTTAATCTTTTATAGCGGGTGTCAAGTTATTAATTTATACCATTTTTACCTTTTTTATCGTCAAAAAAATATATATCAGTAGGGGTATCACAACACTCGATTCGAGTGAATCAAGCGGGTCTATGTACATCTCCATGGGTTTAGCCACGACGTTCGGTCGAGTTTACTTTCGGTAATTTTCGTTTTTGTGTCTGTTGCCAAAGGTCAACTTGATAGAGTGTCGTGGCTAAGTTTGTGGAGATCAATGATCTGAAAAATAAATATGGATGAATGCAGCGAAAATCACAATAACCCCTACGTGGGCACCGCGCAGTACACTTGTGGGCATGCGCAATAAACATTTACTGACTAGCCGAAAACAAACAACAGGACCGGGTTTAACATTTTGTATATAATTCATTTATAAAGAAAATATACCAAGTAATTTTGGGGTATACATATTTAAATATTTTATTTTAAGTCTGTATTCGTCTTTCATAGCAGTCCCTAAAAGTAAACCGGTTTTATATTGGGGACTATTTTTTGTTGTATATTTTTTTATTTTTCCTTCGTATCGCTGATTTTATTAAGATTTAGCAAACGAGAGTGCTTAGAAGCACTGATCTCAATTTAAATTCCATTTTATTGCTAAAACACCTTCTTTTTGATTCATGAGGACCCACTTTTACTTAACCTCAAACCTGCACGCTATTTTATGTATTATTATCTTCCTTCTTAACACTACCTTGACACAACAAAACTGAATAGTTGGTATTTTATTATAAAAGCAATTAGATTTGGTGTAACTTGTTTGAGGAATAAATCTCAATTCATAAACTGATATTTCGTTCCCGTTGGCGTAGCAGTTGTCGTTCAGTTAAGTTTGGCGTGTAATGCCATTGAAATTGTTTATTTTTGGGGTTAGGGCCAAACTGACCTTATATTTGTAATTGAAACCACAAAAAAAAAAAGCGAGTCACAAATATTAAAATTGGTAATGTACCCAGTAAGTAATTATTGATTTAATTTGCCTACAAATGCCAACTTGAAATAAACTTGATAATGTAATAATCTTAAACTAGGCTTAAAGCGCAATGGAATCTGCTTGGACTATTTAATTTTATTCAAAACATTCCACAGAAAGATACCTATGTTCCTTTTTAACATAGGAGCAATAAGCAATCTACAAGATATTATATGGTATAAATCGTCCTCAATATCACGAAGCGGCGTATCTTTATGTTTAAATTTCACGAGGGTGCTTTTTAGGTATTTTTTGTACTACTCTTTTTTAGTAAAATGAAATAGGCTTAGTATTATATTTCTATAACTTTTAAAAATATCAAAATCTAACATATACCAATTTGTAATATTAAGAATCAGCTCTAGTCAATTTTCCTACTTTTTGAGATACGCCACATCGTGATATTGCCGACGAAATTGCTTATGGCTACGTGTTATAACTTGAAAATATGTCAAATTATTTTAATTAAACTGCCATATTTTATTTTGGGTGATTATAAATGCATCAGTCCAATGCTAATACAGGGTGTCCGACTATATTTTAACCCATTTTCCCCGCGAATAATTTTAGAAGAAATAAAATTATCAATATGCGGTTTTCATGAAAAGCCTTAGATTTTTTAAGTTTCTTTTTATATCCTTGCCATTTGGTTGTGACATTTATTTCTTACGAAAACGGCCAATTTTCGTATATAGGGCAAGTTTGTTATTTTAAATGGAACCCCATATATATTTTTCTATAATCCTTAAATACAATTTTTCCCGCTAAAAAAATTAACGCAAACCATGACTATTTCAAAAATAATGGATTTATTGATCTCTAAAAATTGACTGCATGGCAATAAGGAGTATTATTTAAAACAGGAAACTTGCTACTTACTCATTATTTAGATTTGGTTATGCAAAACTTAAATTAAATAAAAGTTTAAAAAACACCAAGAATTACTCACAACGCACAAATAAAACACCAAATACCAAATAACTATACCTGATAACGGTCGACGTAGATGGGAGATTGGGTTTGGTCGGTCGACGGCGTTAATTTTACCTGGATTTTACGATCGGGAAATCCCAAATTATAAATTAAATTAGGATGAGTGTGACCCTGTCACCGCATAGGTAAACGTTTTCAGTGTTGCAACCACTATATTTATTAAAATACTGCTAATTTTGTCAATGTTGCCAACACTATATTGGGTTTTAAATAAAAAATGCTAACCTTTATAACAACTGCGCATGTGCAAAGGTGTACAGCAATTCTCGCAGTGTGGGGTAAAAAATTCTTGCGCAGGTCTATTGAAAATATATGGGGATCATTTTCTATTAGCAATCCTTTTAATTTTTAGATCATTGGTGGAGATGCGAAGCGACTTGCTTGATATGATCGAATCGAGTGTCGAGTCGTGATCCTTCCTTTTTTGTTGATTCTGTAGTTTTCGAATCAGTACTTACATTTTAATTATCTTTTAAACGTACGACAACTAGTATTTCTTTTTAAAAGGACCACCCCGTATCACCAATAATTAGATCGTTCAAAAATTAAAAAAGAAAAATTTATTTGATATATTTATCTATCTTCATAATTTTCAGGGATATTTTATTTATGCGTATAGGCTAAAAATAACTCCGTATAGCATGCTATTGCCCTTTGTTTTATTTTTCTGAAATAACTTAAATAATTTTTATATAACGATACCGTAATTCGTAAATCGGCTTACTCCATTTTTCTTCAAGTCAAAATGTAGTTACTTGAACTATTATAAAATATAAACCTGAAAGAATTTTTATGGTTTCTTCTTTTAAAATAACCCCAAAAACATTAATCTACTTAACAAAACCCTATTTTAAATTATTTTCTTATTATTTTTCAAATATTTTTGTCTGTGCTGTAAAATTTTGTGAATATGGAGTTAGCCGATTTGCGAATTACGGTATCGATAAGTATTATTACCAGACTCCACTCGACATGACTGGTCCGTTTTTGTTCTTTTTTTTTAACCTATAGGTCCTTCTTTGTAAAATTTTTATTTTATTTTAGAATTCTAACAATAAATTTATCACACCTAGTTAGTTCGTAACACGCAAAATGTATGTGCTTAAATAGAATGAAATATAAAAATATACTTAAAATTATTAGTTAATGTACGAATTTCCGACATAGGTATACTGCGCATTAAACGGACCGAGCAACAACCATCCAAGTTATGGAATGAATGGTGTGTGAATGGGAAGGAGTAGGGGTCAAGGTACAATAAGCTTTCAGGCTGCAGTGCACCATCTAGGGGGCGGGCGTCGGGCCTGGGTGGGATGACCCCGAAAAGGCGAAAAAAAA